>PVIJ01010062.1:41843-62723 GCA_004024925.1 Scalopus aquaticus | reverse complement strand
GTTCTTTCTTCTCCTTAATCAGTCTTTCTAGCTTCTTTCCAAGTCCTATTCACCCGTGAGGGTGTTAGATTTATGTAGCGTTTCTGGATCTTCTCTGGGTTTGGCTGATGTCTCTTTATAGGCGGCTTGTCTTTTGGGAGAGTTGATACTAGCGTCCCTTCACCGCCATGTTGATGACGTCACTCCATCATCAAATTTAATGGCCATAGGGTAGAAAAACCTGATGCCTCTTTCATTTACCCTCCAGGCATTATTATCTTCTGCTTATCTCTCCCCAGCCAGGAGATACTACCTACCCTCCCAGCATCCTCTACATACTCATTTCTCTCTAAGAATTGGAATTTTTGTCTCTAGTTCACCTAAGGCAGTTTTGTTGGAACATGAGTATGGGGTTTTCTTTTTTTTAAAAAAGATTTATTTATTTATGCATACAAGCTGGGATACAGGCCAGAGGCGTGGGATGGCGAGAGGGTTCACCAGAGACAGAATGGGGAGCAGAACAGGCAGATCACCGAAATACACTTGTTAGGCTCAACCCGCCCCTCCCCAACAATAAGGGTGCTGTGAAGAATCTCAGCGAAGATGTGTGACCTTGGAAAGAAACTCATGTCCCCCCTACCCAGATGGGCCGCCTCAGCCCGAATGCACCTGCAAGGCCACCAGCTCCAAATGGAGTTGCCCCCACCCTTGGAATTCCTTCACCCCATATAAAAACCCACTCCCCTAGTTGCGGGGTGCGACTCAACAGACTCCCGCCTGGGATCTGTGAACCTCATTCGGGAGTTGCTAATAAAGGCCTCTGTATCTTACATTCCCCTCTGCTTCGTTGCCTCTTCTATCGCTGGACCTTACACACTGCTGAGGGGAGCAGATGTCTGCCACGCCATGTGGGAGTCTCCCTGGCTGGGTGTCGAACTTGTGTCGCTGCTGCCGACAGCTCCACAGTGCAGAGCTTAACACTGTGGTCCACACACGTATTAGTACGTGTTTTTGTCACCAGTATCAGGTGGCCACTCACGTATTAATACATGTTCATCTAGTCTCCGGTTTTTCACGCCACGGTCGATTATCTGGAACTATTAGGAGCTATTTCTTTGATCGTACTCAGTCTAGAAGCTTTACACATTGTTTTGGTGAAAGTGTAAGGTGTTTTATGAGAGATATTACAGTTTTTTTTTAATATCCAGTAGTTCAGGAGTTGTGTGTGTTTTATTGAATGCTTATACCATTCATGCGGTGGCACAGGAAATGGCCGGCTCCAAGGGCTGGTGAATTTAAAGGGCACCGGCACACAAAGTGTTAACCGCTGAGCCACTGGGGAGGCCCTGCTATGTGGGTTTCTAATACCACTGTAAGCCTGAAAAAAAACCAGTGTTTTCTATCCCTCCTTTCTAGAATTTGCCAGCCCCTTGCCTGGACTAATTGAATACTGTTTTTCTCTTGTGCCACTTACCCTCCCATCTCTCTTCCCAGGCCCCACCCCCCTCAGATGAATGCATGTTATCATTGCAGATCTTCTATATCACAGATTTGTCATTTTTGTTGCTTTTTCTGTGGAGCACATATATCAAATGTGGGCTGAGGTGTACCTCAGCTATTCCTGTTGACTCTTCACGGACACTCCATCTGGTTTCTTGTGACTCAGACTGGTTTTTGGTCTCTCTTGTTCCACTGGAAATAACTAAACACAACAGTCTAAAATGTGACTGTAATAAAGTCTCTTCACAAACAGATCACTGGATTTTGAGGGATGATTTTTTTCTCATTGAAGGAAAAACTGCTTTCTCACAGGTTTCCCAAATGTTTGAAATTTCCCAAATCTGAGCAAGTACCAACTCTGGACAAGTGTCTGTGACAAAGAATACACAGAGACCCTGAAAATTTCGTTCGCTGGAGAACCAAGATTTGCTTTAGGCCACTGTTAGGTCTGGGCTAATCTAGCATTTCACAGGAATGTTGAGTGCTGCTTAATAGGAACTGAAAGAGTCAGCGTGTCAAGCCTAAACCCTCTAATTGGCATCTCTGTCTTTTTAAGAGACTAAATATGTGGGAAAGGGATACAGATGTCTAAATAATTTTAATTTTATTGTCACAGTTTATCATGAGTTGCCTCCTTCTGTATCCCCCAAAAAGTGAGTCTGCCACTAATTATCCCCTGGTTGTTCACTTTATGCACCCCAGCTGCTTCATATCAAATGAAGCAGTGTGAATTTATAATATCTAAGATCTCCTTTAGCTTTGAAATTCTCTTCTACCTTTTCAACCTGAGCAGACTGTTCAAATAAGACAGTGTCAGGCACCCAGCTTGAAGCTTGCCGGGGTTGATGATGCCAGAAAATGGTCAGGAAGTCCCAGACGAGGCGAGCAGTAAGTCTTTATCGAAGCAGCAGGAGCATTTGGAGCATCTGCAGCTCTGGGCAGCAGGCATGGTACATGGGGTGGGGGGAAGTGGCAGCTCCCTGGCAGTCAGGCAGCCCTCACCCCGGGCAGCCCCCTCAGGCCCCCTTGGGCAGCCTCAGCCCCCTGGCCGCAGCAGCAACAGAAGCAGTAGCTACTGCAGTGGCAGTGGTCAGCGGTCAGCGGCCACAGCCTCCTGGGCTCTGGCATCAGTCAGTGGCTCCCGGGGCAGTTCTGTTAGCTTTGATATGATTTATAGACAAAGCCACCAGCACAGGGCCATTTTCAAGCCTAGTTTACAAAACTATGTTTTCACGCAGGTGAACTATGCATCAAGCTTACATATTTCCTACTCTCCACACATGGGGACTAAATCTCAAGGCTACATGTTATCTATGAGGTCACCTGTGCTGGAAGGTCATAGTAAAACTGCCTGAGAAACTCTGAGAAAACTCTGGGTTTTTTTGTTTGTTTGTTGATGATTTATTTTTTGTTTTTGTTTTCTTATTACATACATAGTTTTTTTAATATCTTTTACATTGTATATTCCCCTTGGATAACCCACCACCAATTCACCCGTGACCCATCACCGAAGTCCCTTGTGCTCTTTTCTACCCCATTTTGAGCCCTTATCCTCCCCCTCCCTTACAGAATGTCTCTCTCTTGTTTGGTTCCCCTATATTCCTGTTATAAGTGAAACCATTCATTATTTTTCTCTTTCTGGCATATTTCGCTGAGCATGATCCCTTCTAGTTCCATCCATGTCGCTGAGAATTGCATCTGTTTATCTGAAAACTCTGTTTTTTCAACTTGTCCCATAGGCAGAAAATTTTTTAGAAATTCCAAAACCCTCCAATAATGTTCAACAAAGGGAACTTAAATGAATTAAAGTATTGCAAAAACATATAAAATCAATGAATCTGAGATTTCCAGATCTACTTCAACTACTTTCTGGGAAAAATATAGAAAAAATAAAGAAGCAAGTATCCAGACTAAAAATAGAAAAAGAGTAGGTGGCAGAATATATAATTATATAGAAGTTTGAGAAATACGCAGATTAATGAATGAGTTTAATATCAAAATGTCAGAGTCTGAAAGGGATAATTGAAGGTCAATAGTAATCAGAGTAACTAAGGAAGCCAAAAGTATATAAAACATGAGGAAATATAGGAATATAAGTTCATTAAAATATTTTTTAAACAAATGAAGGCTATAAACTTGTGCTTTATAAAATAAAGACCAGGGGAATTAATTAGCATTTACTGACTATCTATTATGTGTTAGGCATTGGCTCTAGTGATTTACATATCGTATGTAATTTACAAGCTCATTGAAGAAATAAATAACAAAAAACTAGGATCATCATGAATAATTAATATTTATTATGCATAAGCATTGGAATTAAAAGAAATCTTGTTTAATAGCTCTAAATACAGTGGGACTTCAGCATAGACTTGCCAACTGTATTTTGAATGTGTCTTGGCTTTAAAATCATTGACCTAATGCTCAATCGTTTGCCTTGAGAAGGTTATATTCAAGTGGGGCAAAGATTGCATTGTTGTAATTGTGCACAAGGGAGGAGAGGGCTGTGGAGGCTTCCAAGAAGTCAACTCAATTGGCTTGACTGAAGAAGAAGGTACAGTGTTGATTTCAATTGAAAAAAGGCTAGAGGGAAAGAGACGGTCATAATTTACTCATCTTAACTATGGCCAGGGCATATCAGAATTGGCAAAAGAGAGCTGAGTGTTGAAAGTTTTTTAGGAGAGTTATTTTAAGTACAAATGTTACAGGACCTGTTGGAACTAGACCTTGTTAGCTTAAACTCTTCTGTTATTGAGTCTCCAGACTAAATGGCCAGTCACCAGGGAGAAACTGACCCTCACCTCACAGAGGCTTTCCACTTGTTTCCAGAACAAGCTGAAACCTGAGGACTGCAGAAACGCAGATGACAGAAGGCTGACCTAGAAGTGACCTAGGTTTTATTAGCATTTATTATTTATTATTACTAGTATTTATTAAAAGACACCTCTGGGTGGAAAATTAAGATGCTAATGCCACATGAAACATACGAAGACGTATGTAGCCCATCTGTGCATGCCCCTAGCAGGCCAGCCTAGACATTCTATGTCCCTGCTCCGCACTGCTCCACACTGGTAAACAATCTCATAAAACAAGAACCCAGGGCCTCTCTGGTGGCGCAGTGGTTAAGCGCTGCGCTGTGGAGCTGTCGGCAGCGGTGACGCGACTTTGACGCCCGGCTGGGGAGATTCCCACATGGCGCTGCAGACCTCTCCTGCCCCGCCCGCTGCTCCCCTCAGCAATGTATTTCTGATCTGACTGTTCTGCTCCCCCCTCTGTCTCTAGTGAACCCTCTCGCAGCCCCATGCCTCTGGCCTGTACCCCAGCTTAAATAAATAAACCTTAAAAAAAAAAAAAGACAAGAACCCACACCGTTCTCAGGCTGAGAGTCTGGCTCAGGGCAGTTGCTGCCCCTATCCTATTATGTGGTCCACAGTTAACATTCTTCTCTTGAAACCTAATATTGGCTTTTCAAAATTTGTTGGGGACAAATTGGGTAAAGTCAGATAAAGACCCTTAGAATCAGTAATCAAATTACAATATACCAAAAACCACCCAGGCTTATATTCCCACACTTTTGGGGTATTACAGCAGACACCTTAGGAAAAGTACAATGTTGAGGTCTAATAGCAACAAGGCAGTACTTATTTAGGAGGGTGTGTGTGTGTGTGTGTGTGTGTGTGTGTGTGTGTGTTTGTGTGTGTGTGTGTATAGGGTGACGGTGGGGTCAACACATGGAAATAACTTGATTTAAGTCAACAGATCCCAGACAAAAGACTAGGGCTCAGAACACTATGGGTCTCACAGACATAAGAAGTGGACCATTGTGAGATGACAATTCAAGGGCCTCTCCTACTAAATGGAAAGCCACAGTAGATGACTCCAGCAGGACCAGAAGCCAGGATTCCAGTGTGATAGACACACCCATGTACCTTAGAGGCAAGTGACCTGCTCTGAATCCCAATTTTGCATTTATGATTATGCATGCTTGGCTAAGTTGCTCACCCCTATGAACCATACCTTTCCACATTGAAGAGAGGAATCAAAATAATAGGATCTATCTCAAAAAGCTTTGTAAATATTAATTGAATTGAGGCATGTGTACCTCATGAAAACTATTAATTAATAATCACCACTGTGATTAAAGCACTAAGAAAAGATTTATTCTTGGAAGTAGAAAAAAATGATGATAAACATGGAAGAAGAGACTGGTCGAAAAGGGTCCCAGGTTGATTCCTTGACCCCTAACCCCTGTACTCCTCACCCAAGTAGGGTTTGGCTTATAAAATATTGAGATAGTCTGGGTTTCTCAGAAAAAAGGAGGAGTTACATTTGAAACAAGCACATGCAGAAAGTAAGAATTCATTTAGATGGGCATTGTTTTCAGAGGTCTATGCTAATTGCTAGACAGGGTAACATGCATACCTCAGGGACATTATATCTTGTAAGAGTAGTTTTTATGTGAGAGAGGCATGAATTTAGGAGATAAAAGATTCATCATTTGGAAATTTCTGTTCACTCCGATATCTGCAGGTCACAGGTGGGGCTGGGGCAGAGGACTTCAGCCTTGTGATACTCATTTCTGTTGATCTGTGTCAATGGCAGGACTAACCGCAGGGAACCCTGAATTCTCTTTGATGGGCTATGAACTTCCGTTTCTCCTTTGCCCAAAACTTGTCAATTTTCTTTCACACATATGAGAAAGAACTGCTCAAAGGCACTGACAAAGGGTTGGTCAAAAACCAAACCAAAAACAAGCACTTAACATCTTGTGAGTGGAGGTACCATGTTCCCCACCCCACTTACATACAGATTCCTTGAATCACAAGTCCCAGAGTGCCTAACCCGGATTTCCTGAGCAGGGGATCTAAGGGCCAGGGCAAGTGGCCATGCTTGTTTTATAACTGCATGCATGCGAGACTGGGGTCTGTTTCTGGGTTTCTTCTTATTTCTGCATCTCCTGGGACTGTCAGTCTGGGATCTTGTTAGCAGGACATGGTATTTGACTATGTGTTGGCCATTTAATTTCGTTCTTTCTCTCCCTCTTCTTCCTCTACTAGCTGCCTTGTAAATGAACATTTTAAATTTCCTCTCCACTTCTCTCTGCATGTCTGATTTTCAGTTTGCCTGGAATTTTTAAGCACCAGTGAGACTCACACCCAGGTCACCCCATTCCTGTGGGGCTGCCCTGGAACAATCTGACTGCAAACTTGAGGCAAGGGGAGGGATAACACGGTGGGGGTGGGGGAGAGAAGGGGCCCAACAGAGCTTGATGGGTGCACTGGCGGTAGGCAGGTTGTGAAAGTATCCATTTTAGAAGTTTGAACCTGTAACCTTCTCCCAATAAGCAAGTATGAAGTTGTAAACTTATTTTATCTCAATAAACATCACTTGGAAAAATAAATAAGTAGAAGATAGGAGATCATCAACAGATTTTTAATTTCCCAGATTTGACTGTGATTAGCTATGCTTGTCTTCAATAAAGTGAAAATTTATTTTTAAACAACAAAATAGAAATAGTGAAAAAAGTTTATTATGTTACCATGATCTGGTAAGGAAGACTAGCCTGGCAGTGACTATAGCATCTCCGTAAGTGTGGTTAGGGAAGCAGACAGGCCTAAGGCAAGAAGGTAAAGAGGAAATAAGTTAAACTGGGGGTGGAAAAGAAAAAGGTACTTTAAGTCTTGCAATAAAGGACATGTTAATTAAGTCCTGGTTACAGGTTATGGAGAAGCAACAGCCCTGCCAAAGCTGTCCCAAAGAGTTGATGCTTTACTGACTTGGATAATTATAGTAACTATGATAGAAACAGGAAATATGCCTCAGAGATGGGGTTTGAGAAGAAGAGGAGACTGAGATGTTGGGATTTGAAATAAAAAGGAAGAGACGATGTAAAAGCCCCTGGTGGAGTACCAGGATTCATCCAAAAAGAGCTAAGAAAGATGAGGTTGGGAAGGGAACAAGACAAATAATTAGCCTTAAGGGGAAGGCACATAGAAAGGATAGGACAGAGAGAAAAATTGGGAACTCAAAAGATGAGAGCCCCAGAAACTGGAATTCAGTGGAAACCAATGAAGGGATTAAGAACATCACTATAAAGCTCTGAGGAAGTTGGCAGACTGTCCATGAGGAACTTTGACCAGCCATGTGAGGCCCAGGTATTGATTATGCATGCTGACTGACCACATATGGAAGAAACAGGCTCACAAAGGCTGTAGGTTTCCTATTAGGTGAGAAAGATGCAGGGGATATTTTAGAACCCTTCGTCTTGTAAAATCCCGGGCAGAATCAGAGTGCTGGGGCAGAAACCAGACTTGTGGAATTACAGACAGAATGCTTTAAGAAGGAGGCAGTGTCCAAATACTGTATTTTCGAGAATGTTTAAGGTGAAAGGGACTTGTGTAATATCTTCAAGGACTAGCAATGTCAAAGAAAGGTGATTAAGTAATCGTAGGATCAGAGTAACTGCACTGTGCTGCCAAGAGAAAAAATAGAGCAGGATAAATAATGGGCACAACAGAAGAAATCAGCAAAAGAATCCTATGTGGGATATCCTTTTTCTCAGATAGTCTCTAAAGAACGGTCTGGTTTTGCAAATTGAATTGAATCTGCCAAAATCCAGAGAGTGGAGAAAACCAGAACATTGTAGTGCCTTGGAAACCAAGGAAGTCATTTTGAGAGAGTATAAATTTACATTGAAATATTTTAGTGTTTGTGTTAACTGCTTATGATTTCATGGTCTAGTCCAGAATTATGTTTCCAAGTCCATATACTATACTATCCCTCTATGGTACAGAAATTAAGCAAGTTTCGTATCATTAAGACTTCTGTATACAACTGCTTCTATGTGTAAAGTGTGCTTGAGATATCCATGCAGCTTATGCACGGAGGTTTAACCGAGTGACAAAAGCCTAGAACTCTTGTGATGGGCTAGCAATGACAAAACTAACAAATTTTTATTACTATTACAGAGATGCAATTCACTTTAAAGTTGTTCTAGGCAAAACTAACCATACTATAATGACTTTCTAATAATGAAATCACATTGAGAGGGAAATAGTTTAGAAAAATCTGTCAGCAGATAATCATTCAGGTCACAATCAATGGAATTTTCTTCAAAACAATAATATTCTCAGAGAAAAGACATTTGCTTTTTTTATGGATGATAATATAAAGAAAATGGTTTGTGTTCAAGAATAAAAAACTTAGATTTTTCAAAATCCCTTTTAATTCTAGCCTAGAAATTCTGGTTGGGTTTTGATTTAACATTTACCAAGTATATCTGACATACAGACCTAGCCAGACATATCCAGACAAAGCTCAGTATTATGAGATAAGAGTTTCTGAGCTTATTTTTTCCTTAGGTCACGCAGACTTTAGTTTAAGCATTCTTTCCTTACAAAAGACAATTGGCTCTACACAGAATTCTTAATTCACTATAAAACAATTCTTAATTTTGGTGTTCAGAAAAGTTTCCTTCTTGCTGCTCCATAGATCATTATTTAGCAGGTTGAGAACTAATTTTTGTATGGAATCTGGCCATTTACAATTCATTACAGTATAAATCATCTCTATATAACTATCCTCAGAGGTAGTTATTATCCTCATTTTCTACCTGAGAAAAACATGACTAACTTAAGGCTCTTCAATTAATAATTGGCTCAAAATATATGCCTGCAGCTGCCATAACACTGAGCATTTTCTACTTCACACAATTCATTAATTTCATCATTTATTTAGCAAACACTTATGAATACAAAATAAAGGAATACCAAGGGAAATGTCTTGTTCACAATTATATGAGTTCCTTCTGTCCAAATAATTTGAATCTTTTAGTCATACTCCTCTAAAAATGGCTCCTAATATCTCTAAAAAATGTAAATGATAATCTGTAAGTATGGCACTATAGTTCTAGAGCTGCTTTTACTGAGAAAAATAATGGAAATAAATACAAATCAATGCTATGAAATATTTTCTGGATTCCTAAGGTGATTTGAGGTAAAAGATGGACTCAAAAAGAGCCCTAGGGAATAAGAAATTTGGATAAAAGACAATATGAAGGGAAGAAAATGAGATAAGTAAGTAGAGAAAATCTGAGAGACTATAGTTATAGAGTGATTTTTCTTTTTCTACCTTGATCCTTATCTTGTCAGGAAAAAGGTGACCTTCTATCAGTATAAATCTATAAGCATGGTGCCTAATCTGAAATTTCAAATGGAGATGAACATGAAAATATTCAAGACATATGGCTGATGTAGACATATATATAGTTGAACCTGTAGCGTTGGCTGAATTAAAAATTGAACTCATAGTCTTTTAATTAGTTGATCCTTTGTAATTTCACCATGGTCTTTACATTCACAAGAATTAAAATAATGAGATATGGATTTTTTTGCTTGTTATTTTAATATGTTTAAACTTAAAAACATGCTAATATTCTAAAATAACTGTTAGTTCTCAAAATTTAAGTGTGTGTTCTCCTTACCAAAATGATTGTAATAAGAACCACTCAATTTTATTTTGTTTATTATACCAATGTTTTGAGCACCTATTAAATTTAGGGCAGTTTGCCAGAATCTATGGAGAAAATGAACAAAAATATGACCTCAGTTATTGTGCTAACCCTCAAATAGAAAAGTGAAGTACAGGTGTAACATAAGACTCTTTCCATTTGTATTACTTTTTATTGACGTGACATTGGTTTACAAAATGTATGAATAAGAGGTACAAAGTCATACATCTTCAGATATGCATTACCAACCACACCCTTATAGCTATCAAAAATCTTTTAGACCACCTTCCACATTTATTCCCCACCATGCTTCTTTGAGCATAAACTCTAAAATCAGATTCCTAGGTTTGTTTTGGTTTAGTTTTGTCTGTTCTTTTGTTTCTCACTGTATTTCATATATGAGTGAAATCTTCCAGTATTTGTCCTCCAGCTGACTTATTTCACTTAGCAAAATCTCCTCCAGTTCCATCCACATTATTGCAATTGGCAAAATGTCATCTTTTATTTTTTTGATAGAATAGTACTCAATTGCATATATACATCATCTCATCTTAATCCACTCATCTGTTTTCGGACACTTAAGCTGTTTGCATAATTTAGCTATTGTAGATAGTTGCTGTGATAAACATGGGAGTGATTCTACTACCAAGTTAGTGAAAAGCACCACTATCCTCAGAAAATTCTTTCTTTATAAAGAATATACTTATATTTATAAATGCTTATTTTTCAAAGGATCATCTATATGCAATTTCTCATAAAAGTAAACATGCATCTACACTCTGACACAGCAATTTCACTCCTACAAAGCTACTGGAAAAAATAAAGACATTTCAAAAATAGGCAAATATGGGCCTCCCTGGTGGAGCAAGAGGTTAAGTCTCAGCACTATGAAGCTATCCGCAACCACTGCAGCATGATTCCAGGCCAGGGAGCTTCCCACATGGTGCAGCAGACCTCTCCTGCCTTATCCGCTGCTCCCCTCAGCAGTGTACTTCAGTATATCTGCCTGTTCTGCTCCCCACTGTCTCTGGTGAATCCTCTCACCACCCCCACACCTCTGGCTTACACCCCAGTTCCTGTATGCATAAATAAATAAATCTTTTTTAAAAATAGGCAAATATAATTATGTTTATGATACTTTATTAATAATTGGTCAGGTTTCCTACATAAGGAAAATGGGAAAAATCTATGTAGAAGAAAGGAAATAATAAATTTTAGAGCAGAAATAAATGAAATAGAAATTAAAAAGATGTCCAAACCGCCCCCCCAAATGAACACAAACCACTAGCTAAGAAAAAAAAAAAAGAAAATTCAAATAAATAGGGACGTCATCAACATGGCAGTGAAGGGACGTTAGTATCAGTATCAACTCTCCCAAAAGAAAAGCCGCTTATAAAGAGACATCAGCCAAACCCAGAGAAGATCCAGAAACGCTACATAAATCTAACACCCTCACGGGTGAATAGGACTTGGAAAGAAGCTAGAAAGACTGATTAAGGAGAAGAAAGAACTACCAGATCCCCTCTCCCCTCCCCTCAAAGCAAAACCGGACCAGGAGACCAAAATGAGAGGCACCTGAGAAAACGCAGAAAAAGAAAGGTGGGCGGAGGCGTTTCCTGTGCACGGCAGAGTGATAAACTTGAGACTGACACCAGCAGTCCCTCCAGGTAGCAACAGAGCCTTGGAGAGGGCAGAGTGCACTGGGGAAGTTGGTGGGACACGGAACAAAGCCCTGGGCAGCCGTGGTGTGGCCCCTCCCCCAACCTCCATTATGGAGCCAGCACTCTAGTTCCCCGCTGGAACAGAACTCTAGGGTAGTGGTCTACACACCCCTCCAGTAACACTAGTTATATCTAACCACTGGAGGAAAAGCGGAGGAAAAAAAAAAAACAACTCCCAACTACAGGTGTGGGAGAAACACAGGACAAAAACCACGCGCTGTAGGAACTTTCTGTCCTGCCCCGTGCAAGAGAGGGAGAGCTCCCGAGGCAGTTCCACTGTGCCGCGCCGAGCCAGAGAATTATGGCGGGAGGTGGTCAGCTTCACAACCTACAGATAAAGACTGCAGGCTAGGCTTCTGCAGCTGCCCTCCAGGCGCAAGAGAAGTGCGGAACAAAAGCCGCGCTTGGTTGGCACTTCCTGCTCTGCCCCTTGCAGAAGAGGGGCCCAGGTCAGAACAACCCCGCCGCAGCACACCAAAGCCCTGCAGGTGTGCAAGCCCCACGCCCCCGAGCTCCCACCCTCCAGCCGCACCCCCGCCCTCCAGTTGCATGCGCCGAGCTGCCACCAGCCTCCAGGTGTGCACCCCTTGCCGCTGCTGCTGACCTTCAGCCATGCGCAGGCGCCCCGCCCTCCAGTCGTGCACATGCACACTGTGCCCCCGCACTCCAGCTGCGCGCATGCCCCGCGCTGCCATGCCCCTGCCCTCCAGCCACACGCTGAGCCACCGAGGCCTCTAAGTGCGCCCCAAGCTGCCGCCAGCCTCTACGAGCACGCCCCTCGCCGCTGCTGCTGACCTTCAGTCGCACGCATGCTCCTGCGCCACCCTCCAGTTGTGCACATGTGCCCCGCGCTGCCGACCTACAGCCGTGTGCACCTCCGTGCCCCCAGCCTACAGGCGCACGTGTGCCACCTCACCCCTGCACTCCAGCTGTGCGCACCCCGTGCTGCCGCGCCCCTGCCCTCCAGCTGTGCGCCGAGCTGCCACCGTCCTCTAGGCGGCGCCCCTCGCCGCCGCTGCTGACCATCAGCAGCACGCACGTGCCCCGCGCCACCCTCCAGTCGCACATGTGCGCCCTGCGCCCCCAGCCTACAGGCGCGTGCTCTGCTATGCCCCCACCCTCCAGCCACACCCCTGCTCTCCAGCTGCACGCACGCCCCGCACCGCTGTGCCCCCGTCCTCCAGCCACAGGCTGAGCCACCGCTGCCTTCGAGGTGCCCGCCCCTCGCTGCCCCTGCTGACCTTCAGCTGCACGCCTGCACCCCATGCTGCCCTCCAGTCATGCCCGCGCCCTGGGCCACCACCCTACAGCCATGCGTGCCGCTGCGACTCTGACCTACAGCCACGTGTGCGTGCACGCCCCATGCTGCCATTGCCGCCCTCCAGGCGTGCGCCCCATGCAACCGCCGCCCTCTAGCCATATGTGCATGCACCCCACGCTGCCGCCCTCCAACCACACGTGCTGCCACACCTCCACGTGCCTCCACCCTCCAGCCACGCATGCAAAGCTGCCAACGACCTCCAGGCACGCAGCCTGCGCCGCCACCGCCCTACAGCTGCTCACACCACCGCTGCGGGCCTCCAGCCGTGCATGCCGCCCTGCCACAGCCTCCCAGGCATGTGAGAGGCGCTAGGATCATGCCACGCTGCCGCAGCCTCCCAGGCATGTGAGAGGTGCTAGGGTCTGCAAAACCACGGCAGAGCTTGGAACAGCTGGAGATTCCTGGTGGGATCCGAAGTAACGGCTGCCTGAGGCAACACACAGCCACCTGCTCCCACCCCACACCCCACACCCCCCACCGTAAAGTGGAGGCAACCTGATAGGGGTGAAATCAGAGGTGCAGAGGCGCATGGCTGGCCTTGGAAGACTTCTCCCGACCAAACCCGACCCTAAAAGTGGTGAGAGCCTCTAGTAAACTCTGGAGGAAATAGTGGGAGAGAAAGAACAGGAAGATCTATAATGAGAATACAAGCAGCGACAGAGACAGAAATAAACCTGAAGGCAACAGCATCTGACGCCTGAAAGGGGACAAAATTCCAGCAGTGGGGCCACCCAAACACCCCAAGACCTCATGGGCAAGACTACAGAAGACCTCCTAAACTAAACCTACAACTACCATCTCAGCAGGAACCACTAAAAGAAAAAAAATCTTAAAAATTCATCCTCCCTAGCTTACAAGGTTCTAGAGCAAAACAGCCACAGACCCCAGTACTGGGGTTCTTGGAACTGAGTGGAACTAGCTCTAAGACCACCAACCACCACGACCACCAGGGGTTTGGCTTAACAGGGCCAGAATTGGTTAGATCACTACTCCTCGACATCCAAGAAGGGGAACCAAAAGAGATGCCTGCCAACACCAGTACCACAATCTCCCAACACTTACAACAAATCAGAAGACAAACAGGGAGAAGGAAAAATATAAACAACTAAGTAAGCCCTCAAGGAAAGAACATGGAACAAAAAGAAAATCAAGCACCAAAACCCATCAACAATGACATGGAAGAACTTCTCTCTCTGACAGATAAAGAATTTAGAATTATGATTAAGGAAATCATGATAAAGGAAAAGAAAGAAATGGAAAAAACAATTAACGATCTGAAGAAAGAAATCGAGACCCTAAAGGAGAATAAGAGCTTAAAGGAAGAACTAAAGATCTCTGGGAACAGCAATAAAAGCAGAATAGATGAAATGGAAGACCACATTAGCGACCTCGAAGATGCAAATATTAAAAGAACCAAAAGGGAAAAGGAAAATGAAACACGAAGGGAAAAGAATGAAAAAAAAATTCAAGATCTATCTGACACCATGAAAAAAGGAAACATAAGAGTAATAGGAATTCCAGAAGGAGAGGAGAGGGACCAAGGAGAAGAGAAACTATTTAAGGAGATGATAGAAGAAAATTTCCCAAATATGAAATTTTGCAGCATACAAGAAGCAAGAAGATCTCCAAATCACCATGACCCCAGACGACCCACGCCTAGACATATCATAGTTAAACTCACACAAATACAGGACAAGGAAAAAATATTGAAGATGGCAAGGGGGAGGAAACAAATAACTTATAACGGAAAACCGGTCAGGATGACATCTGACTTCTCAGAAGAAACGTTAAGGGCAAGGAGAGGATGGAGAGACATATTCAACAAACTCCAAGATCAACAAACTCCAAGACCATAAATTCCAACCAAGAATACTTTATCCCGCAAAGCTCTCTTTCCACTATGAAGAAAAGATAAAGATCTTCCCAGACAAACAGAGTCTCCAGAAATTCATCATGACTAAACCCCCACTACAAACAATACTACAAGAAGTCCTAAAACCCAAACTGACAAAGGAATGAAAAAGACTAAAATAAGACATGGAATAAAACCACAAAAAGACAAACAAAATGACCAATACAGACACCAACGTATCAATATTAACTCTAAATGTAAACGGACTCAACTCATCAATAAAAAGGTACAGAGTAGCAAAATGGATCAAAAAACAGAACCCAACCCTCTGCTATCTTACAAGAAACACATTTAGCCACAAAAGATAAACACAGACTGAAAATAAAAGGCTGGAAAACAATCCTACAAGTAAATGGACCGAAAAAGAAGGCAGGAACAGCTGTACTTATATCAGATAAAATAGACGTCAAACTAAAAAGGTAAAAAGAAACATAGATGGTCACTACATTATGATAAAGGGGAAAATTCAGCAAGATGATATAACTCTCATCAACATATACTCCCCTAATGAAGCAGCACCAAAATATATAAGACAATTATTATCAACTCTGAAAGCAGACATTAGAGAAAATACATATATAGTAGGAGACTTCAACACTCCATTATCACAAATGGACAAATCAACGAGGCAACAAATAAACAAGGACATTAAAGCGCTAAACAAAGACCTAGACCACATGGGCTTAATAGATATATATAGGGCATTGCACCCCCCCAAAATCTGAATACACATTCTCTCAAGTGCACACGGATCATACTCCAGGATTGATCACATACTAGGTCACAGAACAAACCTCAACAGATACACAAAGATCAAAATCATACCTACTATCTTCTCCCATCATAAAGCCATCAAACCAGAAATAAACCATGAAAAGAAAAAAAGGAACCCTTTTACAACATGGAGATTGAAACCCACACTGCTCGAAGACCACTGGACTAATGAGGAGATCAAAGAAGAAATTAAAAAATACCTAGAAATGAATGACAAAGAAGACACAACCTTCCAGAACGTTTGGGACACAGCAAAAGCAGTATTAAGAGGGAAATACATAGCAATACAGGCTCACATCAAGAAACAAGAAACAACTCAAAGAAACTATCTAGTCTCCCACCTCAAAGAACTAGAAAAGGAACAAGAGAAAAACCCAAAAGCCAGTACAAGAAAGGAAATAATAAAAATCAAAGAAGAAATAAATGAAATGGAAATCAAAAAAACAATACAGAAGATCAACGAAACCAAAAGCTGGTTCTTCGAAAAAATAAACAAAATAGACAAACCTCTAGCAAGACTTACAAAGAAAAAATGGGAGAATACACAATAAACAGGATAAGAAATGAAAGAGGCGAAATTACATTGGACACAGCAGAAATCAAAAGAATAATCAGAGCTATTATAAACACCTATATGGAAACAAGTTCAACAACTTAGAGGATATGGATAAATTCCTGAAACCACACAGCCACCCAAAAATAGGTAAAGAAGATATAGAACACCTAAACAGGCTAATCTCAAGCTACGAAATTGAAGCAGTAATCAAAACCATCCCCAAAAACAAAAGCCCAGGACCAGATGGTTTCATAAACGAATTCTACCAAATGTTCAAAAATGAACTAATCCCTATACTACACAAACTCTTTCAAAAAATTGAAAAGGAAGGAGAACTACCAAACACATTCTATGAAGCAAATATTACTCTAATACCAAAACCAGACAAAGACAATATAAAAAAAGAAAACTACAGACCAATCTCCCTAATGAACACTGATGCAAAAATATTCAACAAAATCTTGGCCAACAGGATCCAACAATGCATCCAAAAGATAATACACCACGACCAAGTGGGATTCATTCCAGGGACACAAGGATGGCTCAACATCCGAAAATCAATTAATGTAATCCATCACATCAACAAAAAGAAAAATAAAAACCATATGTTCATATCAATAGATGCAGAGAAAGCATTCGGCAAAGTGCAACATCCATTTATGATAGAGGCCCTTGAAATACTTGGAATAGAAGAAACATTCCTTAACATAATAAAAACCATACACGACAAACCCACAGCCAATATTATCCTCAACGGTGAGAAGCTGAAAGCCTTTCCCTTAAAAACAGGAACAAGACAAGGATGTCCACTCTCACCATTGCTTTTCAATATAACACTTGAAGTCCTAGCGAGAGCAATAAGACAAGAGAAAGACATACAAGGAATCCAAATAGGGAAAGAAGACATTAAACTTTCACTATTTGCAGATGATATGATTATATACATAGAGAATCCCAAAAACTCCATAGAAAAACTATTCAAATCTGTAGACCAATTCAATAACATAGCAGGATACAAAATGAATGCACAAAAAATCAGTAGCCTTCCTAAATGCAAACACTAAGTCTGAAGAAGAAGAAATTAAAAGAATTATCACCTTCAAAATTGAAACCAAAAAAATCAAATACCTGGGAATAAACCTAAAAAAGAGGTAAAGGACTTATACAAAGAAAACTACAAGATGCTGTTAAGAGAAATAAAGGAAGACACAAAAAGATGGAAAAACATCCCCTGCTCATGGATTGGAAGAATCAACATCATCAAAATGGCCATCCTACCAAAAGCAATCTACAAATTCAATGTGATTCTAATAAAAATCTCAATGACATTCTTCAAAGAAATAGAACCGATATTGAAGGAATTCATATGGACCCACAAAAAACCTCAAATAGCTAAAGCCATCATTACTAAAAAGAAGATGAATGGAGGGATTACACTCCCTGATTTCAAACTATACTACAAAGCCATAATAATTAAAACAGCATGGTACTGGAGCAAAAACAGACACACGGACCAATGGAATTGAATAGAAAACCCAGAAATAAATCCACATACTTATGAACAACTAATCTTCGACAAAGGAGCAAAGAATATGCAATGGAACAAGACCAGTTTGTTCAATAAATGGTGTTGGGAGAACTGGACTGCTACATGCAAAAAAATGAAGCTAGACCACTACCTCACACCATGCACAAAGACCAACTCAAAATGGATAAAAGATCTGGAGATAAGACCTCAAACCATAAAGTTTATAGAAGAAAAAATAGGCAAAACTCTACATGACATACATCTCAGCAAAATCTTTAAAACCATTTCCCCCATAGCGAAGGAAGTGAAAGAAAAGATAAACAGCAGGGACTACATCAAACTAAAAATCTTCTGTACAGCAAAAGAGACAATAATTAAAACAAACAGACACCCTACTAATTGGGAGAAGATCTTTGCACACAACACAACCGATAAAGGACTGATAACAAAAATCTACAAAGAGCTCACACAACTCAACAAAAGCAAAGTCAAAAATCCAGTCAAAAAATGGGCAGAAGAGCTAAAAAGACACTTCTCCAAAGCAGAAAAGCAAATGGCCAACAGGTATATGAAAAAATGTTCAACATCAGTTATAATCAGAGAAATGCAAATTAAAACCACAATGAGATACCATCTGACACCAGTGAGAATGGTGCACATTAATAAAACAGGCAACAACAAATGTTGACAAGGATGTGGAGAAAAAGGAATTCTCCTACATTGCTGGTGGAAATGCAAATTGATCCAACCACTATGGAAAGCTGTATGGCGTTTCCTCAAACTGCTAGAAATGGAACTTCCATTTGACCCGGCCATACTACTACTGGGAATATACCCAAAGGACACAAAAACACTAATCCGAAAGGATATATGCACCCACATGTTTATTACAGCACTGTTTACAATAGCTAAGGTATGGAAACAACCCAGATGCCCAAAAATAGATGACTGGATCAAGAAGATGTGGTACATATACACAATGGAATACTATTCAGCATTCAAAAAAGTCAAACACATGCAATTTTCAGCAACATGGATAGACCTACAGGGGATCATGATCAGTGAAATAAGCCAGAAAGAAAAAGAAAATTGTCAAATGGTTTCACTTATAACAGGAATATAGGGGAGCCAAATAAGAAAGTGACATTCAGCAGGGTAGGAGGGGAGGGGTAGGGCTCAAGAGGGGGGAGGAGGGGAGCACGGAGGACTATGGTGATGGCTCCACGGGTGAACAGGTGGTGGGTAACTTATGGGAAACACACAATAATGTAAAAGATATGAATAACAAAAATAAATAAAATATCTAGTAAAGAAAAAAGAAAATTCAAATAAATAGGATCAACAACGAAAGAGGAAAAGTTATAACTGCCACTGCAGAAATTTAGGTAATGAGAGATAACTATGAACTTTTATATGCCAACAATTTCAACAATTTCAATGAGATTAATAGGTTCTTAGAATTATACTGTCATCCAAGACTGAATAGGGAAAAAATAGAAAACATGAACAAGCCAATCACAAAGAAATTAAAACAATAATCAAAACTCTCACCAAAAACAAAATCCAGGACCAGATGAACTCATGAGTGCCTTCCACTGAACTTTCAAAAACAAAATAATACCTATTCTACTCAAACTCTTTCAAAATTTTGAGAAATAATACTCCCAAACACATTTTAAGAAGCCAACATTGTGCTAATACAAAAACCATACAACGACAACAAACATGCAAAAAAAACCCTACAGACCAATTTCATTAGTAAACACAGACACAAAAATCTTCAATAAAGTCTTAGCAAAATGAATCCAACAATACATTAAAAGGATAAACCATATGATCAGATCAATAGATGCCAAGAATTCAATTGATAAGATTCAGCATCCATTTATGACAAAAACCTTTGGAAAACTGGGGACAAATGGGAAATATATTAACAAACATATTAACAAAATGGGAAATATATATAATAGCCACACATGACAAAACCACAGCTTGTATCATCCTCAATGGAGAAAAACTGAAAGTTTTTCCCTAAAAAGAAAGACAAGAATGTCCACTTTCACCGCTACTATTCAACATAGTATTAGAGATCCTAGCTGTAGCAATAGGCACAATAAAGCTTTAAAAGCAATCTAAGTTGGGAAAGATAAAGTAAAGCTACCATTATTTACTGATGATATGATAATATAAATAAGAAAGCCTAAAGGCCTCACAGAAAAACTAAACAATAAACTAATTCATTAAAGTGGCAGGATACAAAATCAACACAAAAAAATCAGTTGGTTTCCTATATGCAAAGAATGAGCTAGAATAGAAGAAATTCAGAAAGCCATCCCATTTACAATCTCAAGAAAGAAAGAAAGAAAGGAAGGAAGGAACGAAGGAAGGAAGGAAGGAGAGAGGGAGGGAGGTAGGGAGGGAGGGAGGGAGGGAGGAAGGAAGGAAGGAAGGAAGGAAGGAAGGCAGGAAGGAAGGAAGGAAGTAAAAACTAAAAAAAGGAGTAAAACTAAAAAAGGTAAAAAAAGATGAAGGAACTTTACAAGAAAAATTATAAAGCATTGCTAAAAGAAATAGATGAAGACACAAAGAAACGGAAAGATAGTTCCTGACTAGAGGAATCAACATTGTCAAAATAGCTATCTTATCTGAAGCAATTTTCAGTTTCTATGCAATCCCAATAAAAATCTCAATGGCTTTCTTTAAAAAATGGAGTGAATTTTACTGAAATTCATATGGAAGCACAAAGACCCTGATTAGACAAGGCTCCCTTCACTAAAAAATAGAAAAATGGTAGTATTACACTTCCAGACTTCAAATTATATTATAAAGTCATAATAATTAAAATAGCATGGTACTGGAAAAAATACAGACACATAGACCAATGGAATAGAATTGAGAGCCCAGAAATAAAGTCACACATTTATAGGTAACTAATCTATGACTGAAGAGTGAAAAATAATCATTGGAACAAGAAAAGCCTCAGCAATAAATGGTGTTGGGAAAATTGGACTGTCACATGCAAAAAAAAAAAAAAAAAAAAAAAAAAAAAAAAAAAAAAAAAAAAAAAAAAAAAAAAAAAA
>PVIJ01010062.1:0-41743 GCA_004024925.1 Scalopus aquaticus | reverse complement strand
GAAAAAAGAAACTAGACCACAATCTCACACCATAAATGAAAATCAACTCAAAATGAATGCAAGACTTAGATATAATACCTGAAACTATAACATACATAGAAAAAAAAAAACATAGGCAAAACACTCCATGACGTAAACTTCAGAAATATCTTTGCAGATTCACACACAAAAGCAAAGAAAACAAAAGAGAATATAAACAACTGAGACTATATCAAATTTAGACGTTCCTATTGTGAAATAGTCTGTAACCAAAATAGACACCCTATAGCCTCCCTATAGAAAGGGAGAAAGTATTTGCACACCATACATCTGATAAGAGACTAATATTGAAGATCTACAAAAAACTCATACAACTCAATAAAAATGAAAATAATAATAAAGTCAAAAAATCAGCAGAAATCTAAATGGCCACTTTTCCAAACAAGATATGTATGTGGCCCACAGATACATGTAAAAATGGTCATTATCACTCATCATGAAGGAATTGCAAATCAAAACCACAATGAGACACCACCTCACACTAGTGAGAATTGCCCAAATTAATATAGGAAGGAAGGAAGGGAGGAAAGGAGGGAGGGAGGAAGGGAGGGAGGGAGGGAGGGAGGGAGGGAGGGAGGGAGGGAGGAAGGAACAAGTGCTGGTGAAGGTAATGAGAAAATGAAACACTCTTACAAGACTCTTCATGGGAATGTAGACTGGCCCAATTCCTATAGAAAGCATTGTAGAGGTTCCTCAAAAGACTAAGTTGGATCTGACATATGATCTGACAATTCCACCTCTAAGTATGTACAGAAAGAACACAAAAACACTAATTCAAATGGAAACCTACACTCTTATGTTTACAAAGGTATTATTTACAATAGCCAAAATATAGACAAACTAAATGGCCAAAAGTAGATAAGTGGATCAAGAGGATGTGGTATATACTCACAATGAAATACTACTCAGAAATCAAAAATGACAAACTCATGCCATTTGTGGCAACGTAATGGATCTGGATTATGCTAAATGAAATAAGCCAGAAGCAGAAAGATAAATATGGAATTTAGAGAAACCAAACAAAAGGTCAAAGTCAAACTTTAAAACCAACCTTTGAAAACTGACCATAGATCTGAGGTATGCAGTAGGGGAGGGAAAGGAGGCTGTTGGATGATGGGTGAAAATGGGGGCATAGAGAAAGCACAATTGGCTATATATATACACATATTTTTTTAAGATTTATTTATTTATACATACAAGCTGGGGTACAGAGCAGCGGTGTGGGGTGGCGAGACGGTTCACCAGAGACAGAGCGGGTAGCAAAACAGGCAGATCAGAAATACACTGCTGAGGGGAGCAGCGGGTGAGGCAGGAGTGGCCTGCCGCACCATGTGGGATTCTCCCTGGCCGGGCATCAAACTCACATCGCTGCTGCTGACAGCTCCACAGCGCAGCGCTTAACCGCTGCGCCACCAGGGAGGTCCACAATTGGCTATGTTGAAGGACTATGGATACTTTGGTAGTGGAAGGACTACAGTGACCACACCTGAGAAAAGAAATACTGTATTGTTAAAATATTAACAAGGATATAAAACAGTGGTATATCATTAGTAATAATAATAATAATAATAATAATATACTTATGAATATCATTCAGCAGTTAAAAAAGATGAACTGATACAAAAAAACATGACTAGATTTCAAAAACCTTTTACTAAATGAAAGACATGTTACATAAAAAATACTGCATACTGTATCATCCTATTTATGTCACATTCTAGAACAGGCAAAAGTAATTTATGATGGAAAAGAATAAAAACAAGGATTTCTGTGAAGGGTTTAGTGAGTGAGGAAGCTAAGAGGTAGCTTTTTAAGATGGTACCAATGTACTCTATAAATAGAGATTTGGTTAGCCTGGCGTGCATATATGAGGACTCAGTTCAGAAATTAGTTGGCTTGGTATCAGACTAGGCATTCAAAATCAGGAAGTCTGTCTCCAAAACATAGACCTTTAATCGTACACTATTCTGCCTCTTTCTTCCTTGTGGATGTAGATATGAATTGAATAGTTTTTTTTCTCCATCAAGTTAGTGCTATAACCTTGTGACAGTGGATCAACCTTTCAAAATACAAATTTGTATTCTCAGGAGCAGATATTTCTTAACAATGGTAAACATAATTGGTTATCCAATTTCTGTTCCATGTTAGTTAACCCTGTTCTGCTAATTGGAAGTTTCCAGATACATGCTATCTGAGAGGGGTGAGGAGAGGAAGGAAGACAGGAAGAAAGAAGAGAACATACATATTAGAATCATTGACTTTTGGAGATTAGCTATTGCCTACTCTTAGTCTAAATAATCATATACCTCACTGACATCTTTTCAGCTGGTGCTTTCTCTAGCCTCTAGGAATTCAGATCAAATTAGGAAGGCTTGATCGCTCTTTCTTGATCCCTACATGACCATGTATTAATATATTATCCAGACATTTTACCCCCCACCATATAAAACCATTGTGTAAGATAGTTATTTCTCTGTTAAATAACCTTATATGTCCCTTGATATAAGTACTTCATAGCTTTTTATAATAGTGACAAAAAGATCATCTGTGCATTACAAGAAAATATTTTCTTTTACCTCCTTGTATTGTATACAGAGCACCCTTGACCTTTAGAGCCAATTTTAAATAAAACATTTAGTAGAGTTGGCATCAAATTTTCCTCCTACAACAAAGGATTCTGATTTCATCAGTATTTGAACCAGCCTCTTCTGAGACTGAGAGAGCATGTTCATCACTCAGGAAACACAAGTAAGTTAATTGACTATTTTATCTACTGTGAATATCTTGAATCTGGTTATCCCTGTGTCACACAATATTTATTTCCCGGAGATAAAGTTAGTTACACTTGAAATAAAGTATGAAATCTATTTAAAATGTTTCAGCATGACTTTGGCTATTAGGTTACTTAGTTTCTTTGATTTCTCTGTTGAGTCACTTACTCAAAACATAGAGTAGCAAAATGAAATGTCCAAAGGCAGATGAGTGAAATGTTTTATCCTGAACTGCCTTCAAGAGAACAAAGAGCCATTCTCTATTTCCAAACGCTTGCAGGTGCCTGCATTCAGGGTATCAAATGAGGTACATAGTATGACTCCAGGTTATTTTTGGAGTCTTCTAGTTTGTGACATGTACAGGACTTGGAAGTTATTATTTCCATCTTAATAACAAGAAAAAGTGAGAAAAACTGAAAATCAATGACTTTTGAGTTCCATCAGTGAACGAGGTGACAGGCCCTAAACCTGGAGAGTGGGGAGTCTATGGAGAAGCAGTTTCCCGAGAGTGGAAGCTGCACCTCGTAGGAACTATGAAAGGCTAATGGACAAATTCCTGGAGACTGAGTGGGTAACAGATAGAGAGGAAACAAGAACTCCTGTTGGACACGCCTTAGATGTGCCCTCATATTCTTGTGAATTTTTAGCTACAGGAGCCCCACTTGTCAAAGAGAATAATCCCTGTGTGCTTCACCACTTTTAAATATATCCAGGACATTATCTTCTCATTGGCCTGATCTCAGGGGAAACTTTTAATAAAGATTAACAAGCTTAGGTTTTAACAGGAAGTGGAAAGGAAGCATCCAGTTCCAGCCCTCTTTAGCCTCCTATCAATAGGTCAGCTAAGAGGGTGAATAAAAGAGATACTTATGAGAGTTATAGCCCGGGGGCTGGGGCCAACATCTAGTTATAAGGATATAGATGCATCTCCCTTCCCCACACCTCACCACCATACCAAAAGATTCCTTTATAATAATAAGTTATTTTAAAGAAGAACACAGTTCTCATAACCTTATTTTAGGAGTCTCTAGGAAAACATGAGACAACAGGAGAAACATAAAGCAAGGGTACTAGAGGACCTTTTACCCCCTGACACCCCCAACTACAATGTATAGAAGGTACAGCCTATCCCTTGCTAGATAATGATAAAAAAAAATCACTCTAAAGATATATTTGTCTTAATTCATTTTATACAGTACATCATATCTGGAATTCAACAAGAAAAACACATGGCATTAAAAGAAACAAAATGAAACAAAAACACAGACCAGAGTCAAACCAACAGTAAAACCAGACCTACCTATGGCAGACATACTAGAGTCATCAGACAAGGAATTTAAAATAACTATGAATAATGTGTTAAGGGTTTCATAATTGGGCAGAGAAAACATAAAAGTAGACACCATGAAAGAACAAATAGGTAGTGTAAGCAGAGAGATGGGGACGCTATGGAAAAATAACACTGGTCAACAGTGAGATCGTTACTGATTGAAAAAGGCCCTAATCTGTAGTATCTTGGTGTGCTGAACATGAATATAACCCTGAAAATGTTTTATTAGCTCTCTTTTTGAAGATAGTTCATAAAATTCATTTTATATGTCTCACCCTGTAAATTTATCCAGTAGGACTGCAACAACATCCTAAATCAGCCTAGAATGATGTAAGATTGAAATGCATTGCATAATACCATCATGCACACATCATCCAGTGTTGATTGCATCATTTTCTGATGCAATGCAATACTACTGCCAGGAGGCTGCTGAAGTAACCTGACATCAGCAGTGTACTCTATAAAGCCCTGTTGGAAAGGCTGAGCATTGAATATATTTCAGACTTCGGGTGAGACAGTTGAAGTTACTGTTCCATAGAACTGTTATTATTTTATCCACTTAGACACAAAACAGAACAGTAATGCCTCAAAAGTGTGTTAATAGCGTGGACAATTTCTGCTCTATTTGTGGGGAAGTGACATTTGCCAACCAGAAGAACACTATCACTTCTCAAGTGAGGAAGGTTTATCATCTTTACTTCGGATGCAAGGTTGGTGACCAAGACAAGCCTTGGGACCCGCATATATGCTGTACTACATGTACAACACAGCTTTCACAGTGGTTCAATGGCAAACCACCATCAATGCCATTTGCAGTCCCCATGGTGTGGAAAGTGCCAAGCAACCACATAAGAGACTGTTCCTTCTGCTTGGTTCCTCCTCTTTCCGGTGGAATAATGAAGCAAAAGAAGTCGAGAATAGTGTACCCAAACATTCCGTGCATTGAGACCAGTTCCACATGGTGAGGGACTTCCTATTCCAGAACCTCCAGCAGAATATTCTCTTGATTCATCTGATGAGGACAAGGGTGAGCTGACTGTTCTTCTCCTGTTCCATCAGCATGCAGTGATCCAGATTTTCACTGTGGTGCATCATCAACCCCACACAGACTAGCACAGGAAGAACTAAATGATGTGGTTCGTGATTTGGACTTATCCAAGAACAAGGCAGAATTGCTAGCATCAAGACTCCAACAATGGAATCTTCTAGAAGAAGATGTCACAATTACTTTCTATTGAAAGTGCCACCAGCATTTGGAGCCTTTCTTCAGAAAGTAAAGTACTCTGGTATTGTTCCGATATTGAGGGCCTCATGAATGCCTTAGAAATCACTTGTGACCCACAAGAATGGAGACTATTTCTAGATTCTTCAAAACTGAGTCTTAAGGCTGTGCTTTTGCACAGTGGAAACTTGTCTTCCATCTATTCTATTCCTGAACAGCTGTACAAGAGACAAGCGAAGAAATCTAAGAAGTAGTCTATGACTTGAGTTTTTTACAGGTATGAACCACAGATCTATTACTATTGGCATGCATTTCGTGATATAAACATCAATTCATTGCAGATTACAAAAAAAAAGTAGAGCCAAAATTAGAATTTGACTGTAACATTCATGTTGAGCCCATACAAATTGATAGGAAATGACCAATTTTATTTCAGTAACATGAGGTTTGTAAAAATTTGTTGACCAGTGTAATCAAAAGGATATGCTAGAAATCACAAACTCTAACAAAAATTAAAAATGTCTTTGATAGCCTCATCAGTAGACTAGACATGGCTCACTGAACTTAAAGATATTTCAATTGAAACCTCCAAATTGGAGAAGTAAAAAGAAAAACATAGCAGGAAATAACATCAGAAAAAATGGACTATGGTGGAGGATTATGTGTGTCGTGGTCGGGGTGTGGTATGGTAACATACATGTGAAGAGATGTGAACCTATACCCCTACATCAGATAGAGTGTCATAGCCAAACTTCTTTCAATAAAAACCATACAATTTTTAAAAAAGGAATATTTTTTAAAATACAATAGAGGAATTTTTAATAGGTTTATTTTTAGAAAAGATTTTGATGCAGAGTACAACTGAGAAGATAGAATAGAGGTTGCCCATGTACTGTACACTCAGATCCCCCTATTATTAACATCTCACATTAGTATGGCATATGTACTAGGTTTAACAAACCAATTTGACACAAAAGTAATCATTAAAATCCATACTTCATTTTGACTTCACTAGTTTTTCCCCTAATGTCCTATTTCTTGTCTAGTATTCCATTCAAGTTACACATTTCATTTCATTTTCATGTCTTTTGATTCTTCTTGACTGTGACAGCTGCTCATACTATTCTCTTTAAATGCAGTCAATGAGCTATACCCCCAATCCTGACAGTTTTGAAGATACTATTCAAGTTGGCATTTTCTGATGTTTTCATCATTATGTAGATTTGAGTTTTGACTTTTTTGGAGGGACACAAAAGTAAGGTGCCATTTCATTATAGCATACACAGGGTGCACACTATCAACAGAACACATCACTCATGTTAACCTTAGTCAACTCTGACTTAAATGCACTCTTTTCTTTTATCTTTCCATGTTGTAACTTCAAAGGCAGATACTAGGAACAACCCCACACTTTCAGAGTGGGGAGTTATGCAGTGCATCCTGGAGGGAGAAAGAGCTACATAAGATATTTGAAGATTGTCCTTTTACCCCATTTTATTTATTTGTTTATTCATAACACTATGGACTCAGACATTTATTTTACAACTTAAGTTATAATCCAATATTATATTTTTAAAAATTTGGTTGTTCAACTTCTTCCACTTTTGGTCAATCAACACTCTTTCACCTGATTCCAGGTCCCTTTGATGTTTTTCCAGAACTATGGGGTTAATTATTTATTTTTAGCGTATTGTTACTTTTTGGTATTACAGGATGTTACAGGCTCATCTCGTATTTTACCATCCTCAGTCTTAGAATTATTTCTTGTTATTTGTATTGGAGATTGGTGTCAAAGACCATTATCTGGCCACTATGTATGTCATTTCTCTATTGACAGAGCAAGGAAATATATGTTTATATAGTTACCCAAGTATTTACATATCTATAATCTTTTCTATATGTATTAATTTGTGTCTATATTGAAATAAAAATGAGGTCATACTGAGGTGTCCATGTCTAGTCCATTTCAACATGGATTATTTTAGTCTCATTTCCTTCTTAGCTTCCCTATCCCAACTGGGAAACATGACTCACATAATCTTCCATCTATTTGACTAATTGCTTGATTTTTTTTTAAGATTTATTTATTTATACATACAGCTGGGGTACAGGCCAGAGGTGTGGGGCGGCAAGAGGGTCCACCAGAGACAGGGTGGGGAGCAGAACCGGCAGATCAGAAATACATTGCTGAGGAGAGCAGCGGGCGAGGCAGGAGAGGTCCGCCACACCATGTGGGATTCTCCCCGGCCAGGCGTCGAACTCTCGTCGCCGCTGCTGACAGCTCCACAGCACAGCGCTCAACCGCTGCACCACCAGGGAGGCCCTAATTGCTTGATTTTAATATACATGTATAACAGTATCAGATTAACACTTACCATCATGGAAAACAAATTTATCAATTAAAATACATTCCATAGTTGCAGTTGATTTTGTCTTTAGTCATATTTTGTCATAAATTAACTTTCCATATGCCTGTGGATTTATTTCTGGGCTCTCAAGTTAATACCATCAATCTGTGTGTCAAATTTAATTCCAATACAATACTGTTTTGATTACTATAGCTTTGTAGCATGGTTTGAAATCTGAAAGTGTGACAACTACATTCTTTTCCGTCACATTGCTTTGGTGTTTGGTGTTTTTTGGTTTCATATAAATTTTAGTAATGTTACTCTATTTCTTTGAAGAAACCATTGAAACTTTGATAGGGATGAAACAAATCTATATATTGTGTTAGATATGGTGGTCATTTTAATAATTCTAAATGTTGCCATCCATTAGCAAGGAATATCTTGTCATTTCCTTGTGTCTTTTCCTATATCTTTTAACAAAATCCTGTATTTTTCATTGTGCAGCCCTTTCACCTCCTTTGTTCAGTTTATTCCTAGATATTTAATTTTTTTTGATGAAAATGTAAATGACATTGCTTTTTGGGTCTCCTGTAATGTAACTGTTTTTCATATATTTATGTCATTTCCTGTTACTTTATTGTAATGATTGGTTATTTCTAATACATTTTTTGGTGTAATCTTTAGGGTCTTTTATATATCTTATCATATTTTCTACAAATAGTGATAGTATTAATGCCTCCTTTCCAATTTTATTTCTTTTATATATTTTTCTTGCTTAAAGCTTTAGTTAGGATTTCCAATATTATGTTGAATAATAATGGTTAAAATTGACATATCTGTGTTATACGTAAAATAATAAAATATCTAGCTTATTACCATTGACTATGATGTTAACTATAACATATTGGGCAAATGTGTCCTTTATTTTGTTGTTGAGGTATATTCCTTCCATCCCCATTTTTTGAGAGTTTTTATCATAAACAGATGGTGAATCCTGATATTTTCTATGCATATATTGATTTCATATGAGTTTTGTCTTTCTATTTGTTACAATTGTGAAGTACATTGATTGAAGGATATTGAGTTGTTCTTGAATCCTTGGAATAAATATGATTTAGTCATGATGTATGGAGCTTTTTAGATTTTATTGAATCTAACTAAGTATGATTTTGTAGAGGATTTTTTTTCTTTGTTCATCAGAGATATCGGTCTGTATTTTTCTTTTTTTTATGATATACTTGTGTGCTTTTGATATGAGTAATGTTGGCTCCATAAAATGTGTTGAGAAGCATTATCTCTTCCTCACATTTTTGGAAAAGTTTGGATGGATAGGCATTAGCTCATAGTTGAGGGTTTGGGAGAATTGACTACTGAAACCACCTGGTCTTGGGCTTTTGTTTTTGGAAGAATTTTAGTTGAAGTTCCAATTTCTTTGCTTGTAGTTGGTCTTTAAGGTTTTCTAACTCTTCCTGATTTAGTCTCAGGAGGTTGTATACTTCTAAGAATTTATCAATTTCTTCAAGCTTATCTATTTTCTTTTTTGACATAGATATTTCTGATTGGACCCTCCATTTGTCTATTCTGATTTCATAGCTTTCTCATGAGTGTCTGATCTTATTTAATGCACTCTTTATATCTTCATTCTCTATCATTTTTATTTAAAGCTTCAATCTCTACTTTCTGTTTGTTCATTTTATTTCTGATTACATTAATTTCATTTTAGTTTTTTGTATGTATCTTTGATTTGCTTTTCTGAGTGTCCTTGTATCACTTTGACTTGCCTTTCTACATGTTCTTTTATCTTTAATTTTCTCTATGTAATAATTCTCAAGTCTCTATTTGATTGGGATATTTAATCTTCCATGTATTTTTGGTTGGATTCTGGAAAATTGCTTCAGTAATAGTGTAGGGAGGCTCCATCTGCTGGGGCAAATATATGGTAAGATCTGGCTGGTGTTTGAGGCCTTTTGGGGGTACCCAAGTTCTGAATCTTTTTCCTTTTGTGCAGGGGAGTGTGCCTCCATGCTATTTCTGCTCTTCCCGTTAAGACCCCTACCTGGGCTGGCAGCCCCACTGTATATGTTTGCTAATGCAGATTGCTGTCTCCAGACATTTCTATACATCTACCTTCTATTTAATAAAGTGTGACTCTTGTCTATATATATATATGTGTAGTTTGTGTTGGTCTCTGATGGCCAAGGGGTATTTTGGTTTTACTGTGTAGTGTCCTTCTGATTAACTCTTAGACACCTGTTTCTCTCAAGAGCAATGCAATGAACCTTCTTTATCACCAACTTTATGGTAATGAAATTCATTGTTTTTTATTTGTTTGTTTGTTTTCTGAATCTATCACCTTAGCTTGCAGATGACTGTCTTTTCCCTTTATATTCACATGGTCTTTTCACTGTATTTTTCTCTATGATAATCTCTTCTTACAAGGACACCAGTCACATTTGGTAAGACCCACCTTGAACTCATTTTAGGTTAATTTCTACTATAAAACCCTTTCTCCAAATGCAGTCACATTCTGAAGTGCTGGGTTGTTGGGACTTTAGCATGTGAAATTTGGGGTGATACAATCCAGCCTATAGCAAGTACTTGAATATTTTATTGTCAATTTTTATGTTAGCCTTTATTGAAAATTCAGTGTAGACTAGAATTAGCCAGAGGTATAGTAAAAAGGTTTTATGAAAAAGTTACTCCCAGGAAATGATTTTGTTTTTTAAGAAAGCATTAAAAAAGGGCCCAACATGACAACTATCAAATTTCCTAATCAGGACTGTACCACCTTCTCCAGTGACACTTTTTTTTCCCAAAGATTTATTTATACATACAAGAGCGGGGTGTAGGGCAGAGATGGAGGGTGTTGGTGAGAGGATTCACCAGAGACAGAGTGGGAAGCAGAACGGGCAGACTGACTGAAATGCACTGCTGAGGGGAGCATCAGGGGAGGCAGTAGAGGTCTGCTATGCCATGTGGGTTAGCTCCTTGGCCAGCGATAGAACTCATGCCGCAGTGGCTGTTGATAGCTTCATAGTGCTGAGATTTAACCTCTTATGCCACAAGGGTGGCCCTCTAGTAACACCAATTTTAACTACACTTATACTTTGAAGTGGTAAATAAACCTGTATCATGAGGTCTAATAAATCCACGGGGGGAAATCCTTATGACCCCTTTTCTTCTCCCTCTCATACCACTACTCCTGATAACTTAGCTACAGTACATCTTAGGGAAATAAAGGCAAAGCTTACTCACAGAACAGAATACTTGTGTTTGTTGCTTATGCCTTCTTGTTTTACAGTGATAATTCAGAACCATGGAAGATAAAACCAGTTAACACAGCTAGTTCACAGCAGAGTCTGAGTTCTGTATTCTTAGTGTCAGATCACTACATATTATTGTTAGATATTCTTTAAATGTAGAAAATGGAAACCTTTACACATCTGCCCCTGACACTTACTTGACTTCACAGCATACAAAGCATTGTGCTATGCTCTGGGGAAATTACAAATTATGTATAAGACCGCAGCTGGACTCAAATAGCTCATACTTGTGTGGAGGTGGCTAATGGGAAGGGAGTTGGAATGTGTTCACAAATGTTCTAGAAAAATGGTAGTTTACTATAAAGTGTCATATGAATGAAACAGAAAAGTACTAGAGGCACACTAAAGGTAATTTAAGATTCCCGCTATTGAGCATTGTTAAGTGAGGGCCCTATATTATTAAATAAAAGCACTGAATTCCAATAGTAATATTAATCTCACTCAAAGGAGGGATTTAATAAACAAAACAATCATCTAGTGTAGACAGGTAACTGATATATGTAAGTCAGAAAATGAAATAAATGATTGTATTCATTAAGCAATTTAATCTCTCTTTTGTGAAGAGAAATTGAAATAAAAGCTTCCACATATCCCTTCTACATTATGTTTTTTTCCTGGATTTTTTTCAGCCTTAATGAAAATATACTATAAATTACACTTCAAATATTTTGAAGTTTTAAAGACATTCTTATTCAGTAAAGCTTTAATGATCCTGCTTTGTATCTAATCATTTAATCTAAAATCCCCACCTTCCATTAGTTTAAATAGGATAAATTGTCATTACCAAAGAACAAATAATTATGGGCTCTTTGACATTTTGTTCAGCCTGTTAAACTTTATATAATTTGCCTTGTGAAATATTTAGCGTTGTATTAAAAAGTACATATCTATTTGTATTTCTGAGTCTTAACTCAAAATTTTGAACAATCTAATTTGATAAGATTATTAATATGGATTTTTCTTTTTTCGCTATAAAAGAAAACACATTTATAAGCTGTTTTATTTCCTAGTCACAGAATTATAGAAAGAGTCCATGATCAGAAGTACTTTCCAGTTAAACTATTAATGTATGCATTTTTCTTTAATGAAGAATGGAAGTTGATATGATTGGATCTTTGTTTCTTTTATGACATAGAAAGCTAATAATATATCCATTGGTTCCAGTCATTATGATCTGTTTCATGATAATGGTAAGAAAGACAATAGTAAATTCTGCCCAAGTATATGTGACTAGGAAAACTCAGTTCAACATGTAGTTAAATCACAAGCAGGAAATGGCTGAAAACTTTAATCCAAATAATTCAATAATTAAAACAATGTTGGAACCATTTTTCAACCCATGACAATATATTTGTTTGTTTTTTTTTTTGGGGGGGGTTGAGGCGGTGTTTTGTTACTGTTTAAGTTGTTAATTACATGGGAATTAATATTTGAATGTCATAATCAAGAATTATTCCAAAAGTCAAATTATGCCTGAGTATTGATCTAAACGGAAACACCCTCTATTCTTTAGAAAATAGTCCTTAGAAACAAATGTCCATATGCAGAAGAATGGCTTCAAAATATGACAAAAGAACACTGAGACTTTTTGAATCTGAAAATAAAGTTTTGGGGAGAAGTGTCAAAGAATAAAATAAGCATAACTGGCAAAAACTCATTGAGAGGGTCACTTTATTCTATTCTAGGGTGTTTCTCTAAGCACAACTTCAAAATGAAAACAGGCTATCGAAAAATAGTTTCTAGTTTAACAAAAAAAAAACCAAACCCACCATTTAAAAAGTCTATTCAGTGTTTATTGGTGGAATATTCCTCAGTTTATCTCATAATATAAAACTCTTAATTTTTATTCAAATGGAAGTGTGCTCCCGTTGACACGCGTAGTTTTATATGAGGCTATAGCAAGAATGGCAATGCCCATTCTATGTTCACAGATGGATCACAGATTATTTTATATCTTTCCCCCTCATTGTCCCTGCAATACAGTCTCTTTTCTACACCAATAAAATGCTTGAATCTAGCTTTCTCACAATGGTGTCTAATTTAGACCAGATAGTTACAGGATTTACTTACATATAAATAGCCCCTGTATTACAAGGTGTCATCTTATGGGAAGATATTAAAAGGTATAAGAAAAGCATTAATTTAGTAAACAACGGTAAGCAGTTATACTGTGTTTTGTATTAACAGTGCCACTTTAGTGTTATTTCTAACATCTGCAAATATTCATTTTTTCTCATGGATTTCAACTCGTTTGGAACATTTCAGAAGTGTTACTTATTCTGTAGCTTATGTGTTAAATTTTACTTACTAATTTTAAGGATATCTAGTCTCTTTTATTAATGCAAAATCTGCAGATTTTTGATGCTAAGTGCTATTTAGAATGAATAGTTAGGAATAGCAATATTTTTAGTGTGATTTTCTTTTTGGCAATACATAAATCTGCAGAGCCCAGTTCCCAGAACAGGAGGGAAGTGACAACACCTGTCAGAACGCCATGTCCCTTCACCCTGTGGCAGCCTGTGCAGTGCCACTGCTGCCCTCATTCTCTCTCAGCCCACACCCAGCCTGCCCTCCACCTCTGTCTCCATGTACCTTTTACCTCCACATTCCTAATAAAGCTGCTGTCCTCACTTTTCTATTTCCATGAGATTCTTGCCCTTTATTTCTGTAGAACCATCAAAGAAAGACTGAAAATTTCACCAGACTTATGCTGTTATAGGAACTGTTGTATTTCCTTTCTTAGAGTCCACTTTTCAGCTCTCTGGTTCCTCTTTTCCAGTGGTAACCCGTTCTGTGAGGCTCAAGGTAAACCACATCTTCCTGACTGCCTCCTGCTCATACACAGATGGCGCTAGAGAGAACACAATGGGACTGGGCTAACTGGTGTATTGCACTCCTCAATTATAACTGATTTAGGGATAAGGAAGTTAGAGTCCCTCCCTTGGATATATGGGTGCTGTAAATGAGAAGGTCTTATTTTTCCTTAGATATTGGGAGCTGTATGGACCATGTCATCCTGGAACTTCCAGTGCCATTGTTAAAGAAAGATTGCCTGGAAATGAAGGCCACACGGAAGGCCCAAGAATAAAGAAAGGAGGAGAGAAACAGACCTAAGACGATCATCTGGGCTCTGAAACCATCTGTGTTCATCCCCTACGCGCAGGAACCCTGCCCTGTATTGCAGATGAAGCCCCATGCTCCTGAGCCAGCATCCAGTGCTGCCCTTTTGGAACAGGAAGGAACCAGTCGTCTCATGTCCCCAGTACAAACCCTCAGTTATAGATCAATCATTGATGAGGAAGAAAACATTTTTGAGGAATGAATAACTTTAGGTTTGGAGGAGGAAATAAAGCCCTTAAGCTATGCTTGATGGTCAAAGACCTGTTTCACTATGCTAGAATTCTCAGGCCCCCTACCCAGAAAACATTACTGGGAATTGTAGAGACCAAAACTTTTGGAATTGAAAGACACCACAGAAATAGCAGCATCCAGTATTTTTGCAGTAAGGCTGTTTGAGAAGAATAATTATTAAGTCAACCAACACTATAGATTACTAATTATAGTGTATAATTCTGTGGTATATATGCTTCTCACCACTAATTTACAAGGAAGACCGTAATGAAGATAGTATCTTGCACAAGACCACACCAATCCTAAATGGAGCAGGGACTTAAAACCAGACAAGATAAAGCAATTTTTACAGAACTACCTAGGAAGAAGGATGCGTAGACTTTTTTGTTGTTATTGACTACAAATTGAAAATTTGACCTTTGTTGTTTAAAATTGAGATCTGCAAATTTTGACCCAGAAGAAAAAATGGACTTGATAGAAATAATGACTATCACACAAAGTAGTAGCCAGGGCCAGTAAAATTCGATACAAACAATAACATGGACCTTTGTGAATAAGTGGCATTCCACTAATTTGTGATCCCAAATACCACATACATCCTTAGCTGCTTGTGTTTCTCAGGTTACAAGAATCAAAATTTTATCTCTTCTAACTATTCAGAATCTAGCATAGTTCTTGGCATAAATGTGAATGAATATCTTCTCAAGCCCCAGTTAGTGAATGAAATTCATGATCATATTTGCTACAGTTACCACTAGTTTTCACAAATCTAGGACTCACCTGCGGGAATTTATAGTGCCACAAATTAATCACTGAGAGAAGATAGCATAATGTCTAAAATTTACTGTATAGTGAGTTTTCTCTTTCGTCAAATGTATTTGGAATTCCTTCAGAAATAAATTTCTAATTGCAATCCAGATCCTGATTCTTTTTTTTTCTTTTAAATTTATTTTTTATTTATCTTCTTTACAATATTTTGTATTCCCCATAGAAAAATGTCGAATGGCTTCATGTATAGGAGGAATACAGGGGAGCCAAATAAGAGATCAGGAGGAGAAAATAATACACAAAACAAAAACAAGAACAGATCCTTATTCTTACAAACAAAAATTAAGCTTAAGACCCCCATATACATTAAAAAAAAATCACTTCCTTATTTTTCCAGTTTATTTTTGTCCCTATTTTATTAAACAGCCCAAATGATACACCAAAAAAGGAAGTTAATAACAAATAAACTCAATAAATTATGAAATTGAGTTAGTAATTAAAGATAGTAAGAAATTTGCTCTTTAAATGAGAACAGGACCAGCTAGTATATTCTTTACAACTGGCAAGAGGAGCCCCCTTTTAACTACTCTTCCTTAAGTTTCTGCTTCCACTTTAAAAAAAAATAAAGTCATCTTGTCAAGATACTGGTTTTTAAATTGCTCTTGGTTTGTAAAGACAAGGGACATGAGTTTTAGGAACAAGTAATTTATTGCAGTGATGTGGGTATATTGTATTGGGAACAGGACAGAAGGCTGCTTACATTTTTGTTGATTATTTAATTATTTTTTTATTGGGGGGACAGTTTTAAATTTTATACAGTGGAAAAGTGTTTTTCACAGGGAAGGAAGTCTATAATATTGATTCTGGGATCTTGACAGCACTATTGTGGAAACAAAGTGAATTTTCCTAAGTGATTGATAGGTTCAGGAAAGGAAGATCACAGTTTAGATTTCTGCATGTTTTGTTCCTTTACATCAATCATCCACAAAATTGTCATGGATGGAAAGTTAGAGCAATCATTTTAGTTCTGATAAAACATCACTGAAACCAATAAAGAATAAATGATTTACCACAGTAACTGACTGCTGTGATTTTTAGCAGGCACAATATTTATTGTATTGCAAGGCACAAAATCATATATACAATGCATAAGTATATGCTTTTAAAAGTACACAATATAAATATTATACATTATAGTAAAGGATATATGGACACACTTATGTTTCAGAGAAGAAAACTGCTCTAGGGCAGGCAGGTTCATATCCTTTTGGGATGGAATTTCCATATTTACATTGACTCTTCCAACAACTCTTGCTTAGAAAATAAATCTCACTGAATAGTTATACAAACCTGTCCCAGTATTTTCCCTTAAAAGTTCTAAGTTAAAGTCAATCTGTATATTTAATGGTTATTCAAATTTAAAAAGTTTTATTTCTCAGTAATACGACATAGGATGCAACTCTTTATTAATATTTATGTACATAATGGATGATTTAAAAAAATCTATTTCTAAACTATGCTTCTTTTAGTATTGAGTTAGAGTTTTGACAAACTCTTTGAATAGCAAATGTACCTAGATTCCTAAAAGTATTCTGAGACACTAAAGTGGGTCTACTCTCCTTCTGGTTAGAACTCTGAGTTTTCAGAATTATTGCTGCCTTCTGCATGGCTGTTTCATGCTTCTGTGTATTTTTCTTTCTTTGACCCTTCACTAGAACCTATCTTCTAGAAGTTGTTATCAGAATGAGAAGATGGAATTCAAGGAGAGACTTGATCTAGAGGTTAAATATAGGAATGTCTGAGCTCAAGGTGACACAGAAGACAGAGCCCTTCACTCTGATGGGAGAACAAGAACGTCAAGAAATGAGACACACACACGTTTGTACGCACGCACAGGTGCACGTGTGCACCCACATACAAGCTATCACATACTTGTCCACAAACCTATGCATCACATAAGCTCTCACATACTATCACCCATGCACACATGCATTAACACATTATCACACACATACATACCAATGCACTTACAGTCTCTCATACACACACACATACACACACACGTGCACACGATAAATAAACATTTGAATAAGTACTATTTCCAAAAATAGACAATTCACTTTATCATTCTTTAAAATAGCTCCAAATAAGTAAACAAATAAATAAAATTTTGCCCTAAATTAACATCTTCACCTTTCCTCATTTGGGAAAATAATGTTAATAATAATGGCGGCACTTGGGATAAACCTCATGGGTGCTTAGAACTATTTCGCTCTCCACTTCATTTATACTCTTAGCTATAAAGAGATGTAGTATAATCAGTGTAAATTGACACTGGTAATGTCAGTGAGGACATGGGGTGCTAATTTCAAGAAAACACATTACTGTAAATCCATTCTATGATTGTAGCTCTGTTATATTTTTTGGATTGTGTAAGAATCTTCAAGAAAATCTCCTGGGTTTTCCTGTTCCATTAAGAGGCTTTTATATGTTACATATCAGCAGGGTTTGTTCCTGGAGCCACTTTCTATGTAGCCATCTGTCCCATACTAGAGTCAAAAATTTTAAACATGATGTGAATGCTAAACAATATTTATATCATTCCTGTCTACATTTAGTTATAACACAAGGCCACCTAAAAATATCAATGAAATTTAAGAAATGCTTAAAATGCTATATGAAAATTTTCATTAAGAAAATCTTTGCCTTGATGCTTTAAGTAATCTGTGTTAGCTGCCATAAAAATGTGGAATGTAGACAAAATCATAGTAAATTTCTGAGTCACATGTAAAACCTTCAATGAAAACTTTGTTTCCAAAATGAGAGAATAATTATGGAAGAGGAAGTACACAGTGAACAGAACTTATATATGTAGTCATGTCTATAGTAATATAGGTCTATGCATTTGATTTTCCTATTAAATTCCAGAGGGTGTTGCCCCAATATAATACAGGCTTAAGGAAGAGATGATTGTTATTTCAAATTATCTCTTTCTTTTATCCAGGTAATTACAGCAAAAAGCCATTACCTCTGACACTAAAAGTTCCATTGGAGAGAAGGGCAAATTTATGTATCATCTGAAAGTATTAGCAAATTACCCAAAATGTGCTGCTTGTAGCATTATTCCTAAGAGTTATGCTCTTCACACAACAAAATACCAGGTGTGTCCAAGCATCATGAGTGCATAGTGTCTTCATTTAGCCCACAATTAGGAATTAATTTACTTCTTAAAAGCCACAAAATAATATCTCAAGATTTAAATGAGCAAAATGTCTTCATTCCATGAATAGAAAGACTATATAGTAATAAATACCTATTCATAAAGAGACGCTGCACATAAACTGCACACAGATTTTGCAATGCTCCAACCTGGAGTAAGTTAAATATTTGTTGATTCATTAACATCTACATTATGCGCACTGGTAAAGAAGCAAAGGCTGCTGGGGGGCTGGGAAGGGATGGAAAGGTCAGGAATGTCCCAGCTTCAACTCTAAAAACTCTGGAGACACCATTAGTATATCCTCAGGAAACTTCCTGCTAGAAGGCAAGTCATTCTTTATTTACACACACATATTTTTACAGATGCAATTATATATATATATACACACACACACACACACACACACACACACACACATACATACATACACACATATATGTGGTATTTAAACCACTTTATATTTCTTGACATTAAAACATACTTTACCACAAAAGTATTTATGTAACTAGCATGCTTAAGCTGTACTTTTCAAGAAATTAAAATGCTGGGAATCATAAATATCAAAATAATTTTTTTATGATACATCCACATCAGAAATCTCAGGTATGGTTCTAAGTTATAACAAAGGTAGAATTCTCATCACACAGTCATATGAAATTCAAGCCAATAAAGAAAAAGGGAATTGGGCATGGAGCCTGGAAATGGTCTTTGTTCTTATTAACATTGTTGCTATCAATGGTAAGCATCTGAATTGGATGTCCACTAAGCTCTTAGACCATTTTTTTTAATTTTCCATTTTATAAATGGAGCTTTTGAAATCACATTGCATAGAAAGACCACAACAGATGGGTCTTGAACTAAATCTTAGTAACCAAAAGGAAATGGCTGTTTCTTTGTTCATCAAGGAAACTGGAGTCAGTTTTGATTCCCTGCCTAGTAACTGGTTGCTCCAGTCTTGTGTACTCCATTCCTATATCCGTGATGCTTCCACTGACCTACTTCACTAATGCAGCCTGCGTCACATGACTTCAAACCTTCAGATTTCTAAAAGTTTGTTAAAAATTCTCACTTTCCAGCTCAGACTGCGGTAGTAATCTGAGTTAAGCCTAAATCATTGAATTCTTCTCTTCCTGGGAAACTGCAAGAAGTCATCTCCACGACTAGTCATACTGGCTTATTTATCCCATCAACATCCCTCATGTAAGAAGGATCTTGCACTGTATTTCTGACTCTACTAGTGTTCTGTCGCTCCATTCTCATTTTAATTGGAAAGCAGAAGTCCCTGAAACATCGCTTGAAGTTTTCATCTAGAAAGGCATAGAGAATGGGATTCAGGCTGCTGTTGGTATAACCTAAAGCAATGCAAAAGTAATAGCTGGAGAGGGCAGCTGTGCTGTGAGAGGTGCTCCCCAGAGCCTCCACAAGGATGAAAATGTGAATGGGGGTCCAACAAACAATAAATACTGCCACCACTACAAGGACAAGCCTGGTGATCCGACGCAGGTTGCGGTCTTTTTCTCTGGAGCCAGAAAGAAGCCGGACACTCTTTAAGCGTAGAATCATCAGGGTATAGCAGATAATGATGATGAGGACAGGAATCACAAAGGCAAAAATAAAGACACAGATCTTCATGAAGAGGTCCCACCAGGAGTAGTCATCATCTGGGAACTGCAAGGAACACTCAATGACATCCACATCTGAAACAGTTGATTAAAACAAAGAAAAAAAAATACATGAAAAAAAAGTACACTATTGTTATTACCATGGCTGCAAAGTGTTTTACATGTCAATTTGAATCTCTTTAGTTGCAAAGAATCAATTATGGAGAGATATTACTTGAAGCAGGTCACTAAATCAGGAATGAATGCCTTATATACTAAATACCTTGCCTTTGTGCATAGAACAATAAAGGCAGAAATCATCATTTAGTGAAAATGTATTGTAAAATACAAATACATATACAATCCTACAGTATGAATTATTCAGTTGTGGAAAGTGGCTTGATATTGATTGTTTTCAGGAGAGCTAAATTGTTAATTTATAGCATTAATGCTTATTTGCGTTTCTATTTATTAACAATTCTCCCAGACTTCAGGGTCTGGCAATAAAAGCTAGTATTGATTTGTAATTAATGACTAAATATTTAGCCTTAACAAAAGCAACCTTAACTGAAAAAATTAACTGATTTATAAGAAATCATTATATATGACAATAAAAATTTATATGAAATTTGTCTAAACATGAATCAGGTATTCTAATTTAATTGGAAACACTGTGATTATGTGATATTGTTGAAATATGAAAGAAGGGAGGTAGAGGAGGTAAAAAGAAAGACGATATAAGTAGGAGAATCAACATCAATATTATCACCTGGGGAATTCATAATAAAGGAGACAATCTTCCTTTTTACCAACACTGATTACAAAACTCAAATAAAGTAAATATGTATGGATATACTTACTTAGAAAATTGCTTTACTTGTTCTACTTATCTTTGCTGGATAATACTCTCTTTTCACTGACTTCAATATTAGAAAGAAAAGAGATTAGAAAGAGGGGAGACCCAGGATAAGTAGCTTTCGAAATACTGTCATTGAGGTCCTAACATCCCCAAGGCCCCTTCTCAGCATCAATCAGTTCACACTTTTTCTCTTGTTTCTGAAATGCCATTGAACACAGAGAAGCAAAATTCTCCTTGTCTTAATTCTTATTTACAGGTAATCATGACCAACACTACAAGTCTGATTTTTATAATAAAACAATTCTATTCTGACATTCAGAAAATCTGACCCAAAGACAGTATGATATTTCGAAAAAAAAAAACCAAAAAAAAAACTTTCAGTGGAATTTCAATTAGAAATAATTTAAAATACAAAAAATATAATCATTTTGGACAAATAATGATAATGATGCTCTTAGAGACAGCTTTTATTACTTTAATTAAACACCAGGTCAAAACCAAGTAGTAAATAAAATTCTCAGAGTTATCTGCAAAATTTCTCTAAAATTTCATTGTGAAGATTATTAGAAATTAATAAACACCTCTTTCCACTTTTCCTTTACTATTTATGATGGTAACAACAGTTAACTAAATTTTTAAAAATCATCACCATTATCATGGAAAAAAAAAGCACTTATTAAACAAATTTTGATAGGTGTTAGAACCCAAAAGTCTGAGTTTAAAAAGTGTCCTCTTCTGGGATTCATTTGTCTGTGAATCTAGTTTCTTTGAAGATAGGGCATGTTTTATTTTTTCTGCTTAACTTTTTTGCATTTTAACATATGTGCTTCTTGGGGTTGATCTCAGCTAAAATGCCATTTCAGAGATGTTGATATCAAAGTTGATCCTTCTGAATAGCCCTCTAACCTTCAACTTAGGTTATTTCTATATATATATTTTTTATAATTTATATTTTTATTGTTATTTATGTCTTTTACATTTTGCATTCCCCTTGGGTAGCCCACCACCAATTCACCCGTGATCCATCTCCATGGTCCCTTGTGTTCTTTTCTATTCCATTTTGTGCCCTTTCCCTTCCCTCCCATTTTTACTCTAGACAGACCCTTGGCTAACATTTTTCTCTCCATCCAGAATATATGCTACCTTAAGGTAGCTATCCTTCAGTGTGTCTTAATCAATATTTAATCCCTGCCACAAAGGGTGGAAGGAACATAAAGTATTTAAGGAGAATACTTTGCAAAATAAGCAAATGAATACCATACAGAAATCCTAAAAAAACTGGCATGATTACAGCAGTTACTAGACGAGTAACCTGTTAAGGTTAACAGGGCAACACAAGGGTAGATTTTATTTTTAACTTCTTCATGTAGTAGGCATTCAATAAGTAATTGATGAATAGATGATATAATCTACTATAGCCACTTTTACAAGACTTTGGAAAACATCCAAAGATAGAATTGCAAATATCTTCCCAAAATGCCAATGTATTTGAACTTATACCACCAAACAGAAGGCACACAGGCAATCACCATGGAAATTCAAATACAAGCACACCATTTTTATTAAATGTTCTGTTTTAGGAGAAAGAATGCATCCTTAAATTTAAGTATATATAAAGACTGTGAAATAATAAGAAAGATTTTCCTTGAAAATGGTAGCACTAAGAGGGCATGAATAGTCATTCTTACATCAGACAAATAAACTTTAAGTTAAAAACTGTGACAAGAGGGCCTCCCTGGTGGTGCAGGGGTTAAGTCTCAGCCTATGAAGCTATCCACAGCCACAGCAGCACAAGTTCAATTGGGCCAGGGAGCTTCCTAAATGGGCAGCAGACCTCGCTTGCCTTGCCTGCTGCTCCCCTCAGGAGTGTATTTCAGTAGATCTGCCTGTTCTGCTTCCCACTCTGGTGAATCTTCTCACCACCCTTACACTTCTGGCCTACACCCCAGCTCTTATATGCATAAATAAATAAATCTTTTTAAAAAAACTGTGACAAGAGGCAAAATGGACATTATATAATTATTAAAGTGTGAACTTACCAACATAATATAATAATTGTAAATATATATACTATTAATAGACATAGATAAAAATACAATAGAGGAAACTTTAATAACCCACTTTCATTCAGTTAGAAAATCAGTAAGAAAATAGCAGACTTAAACAATAATATGAATAAAAATGAACTTGGTAATGGTAGGAGACTTTTAAAATATTCAAAGAAAGGGACTTAGAGCAAGGAACACTTTAATCAGCAACATTATCATTAAGACAGAAGGAAGGGTAACAGGCATCACTGAAAGGCAAAATTTAAGAGAATATATTCAGTTCTTATGGAAAACGGTATGGAGGCTTCTCAAGATATTAAAAATAGATCTACCATTGTGTATATGTACCACATCTTCTTGATTCAATCATCTATTTTTGGACATCTGGGCTGCTTCCATACCTTTGCTATTGTGAACAGTGCCGCAATGAACATACGGGTGCATGTATCCTTTTGGATTAGTGTTTCTGTATCCTTGGGGTAGATTCCCAAAAGTAGATTCCCAAAAAATGGAATACCATTCAGCATTCAAAGAAGATAAACACATGCAATTTGCAGCAACATGGATGGAATTAGAGAGGCTCATGCTCAGTGAAATAAGCCAGAAAGAAAGAGAAAAATATTGAATGGTTTCACTTAGAACAGGACTATAAGGAAACCAAATAGGAGAGAGACACTCGACAGGTGGGGTGGGGGAGGGGAGGGTAAGGGCACAAAATGGAGTAGAAAAGAACACAAGGGACCACAGAGATGGATCACAGGTGAATTGGTGGTGGGTTACCCAAGCGGAATACAAAATGTAAAAGATATAAATAACAATACAAATATATACATTTTAAACAAAACAAACAAAAAACAAAAATAAAAAACAGAACAGAACAATTCTGTATGAAAACTTAAAAAAAAATAGATCTACCACATTATCTACCAATTCCGTTCCTAGGTATATAATCAAGGAATACAAAAGCACTAAATTGCGGGCCTCCCTGGTGGCACAAGGGGTTAAGTCTCAGCACTATGAAGCTGATGGCAGCCACTGTGGCAGGAGTGGGACCAGTTCATTCCCCAGCCAGGAAGCCAACCCACATAGTACAGCAGATCTCTCCTGTCTCACCAGTGTATTTCAGTGGATCTGTCTGTTCTGCTCCCCACTTGGTTTCTGGTGAATCCTCTCACCTCTGCCTACATCTGATCTGTACCCTAGCTCCTGTATGCCTAAATAAATAAATCTTTGAAAAAAAAAACCCACTAAATTGAAAGGATATAAGCACACCTATAATCATTGAAGTACTATTTACAATAGCAATGTTAAGGAAAATGTAAGTTCCCAACATCAGATAAGTGACTGAAGAAGATGTAGTATAAATGCATAATAGAATACACAGCTCTTAAACAGATGAAATCTTGTCATTTGTGTCAACATGGATGGAACTGGAGGGGGATTATGCTAAGCAAAATAGATCAAAAGGAGAAAGACAAATACCAAGTTAGTTTACTTATATGTGGACTATAAAAAAGAAAGTATAGAGAAAGCTAAATCAAAAGGAAGTCCTAGATATCCGACCACAGAATTAGGACATCACAAGGGAAATATGGGGTGTGGGGAACAAAGTGAGAAGGAGTACCCAATGGTGATAGGTAGTCAAGATTCATAAGACAAGGGAAAAGAACCTAAACAAAACACAAAAAAAAGTCAAAAAATAAAAAGGCAATGACAAACTGAAAAATAGAAATAAACAGTTATGTCTCAATAATTATCTTGAATATAAATGGCTTGAATTCACCAATGATAAAGAATAAAGTGGCAGAGTAGATTTCAAAACAAAGTCCAACCTTAAGCTGTTTGCAGGAACTCATTTAACTTAACAAAGACATGTACTGACATAGAGTTAAAGGCTGGAGTATAATGCTACAAGCAAATGGCAATTTTAAAAAAAAAGCTCACAAAAAGTCTGGAAGAGCTATACATATATCTGATAAAGTTTCCAGTTTAGAGAGGCAATAAGAGAGAAATAGATAGTACATTACAATTAAGAGTCTGATAAAAAAATTACACAAATACATTTGCAACAAATGATGGGCTGTTCAGATATATAAAACAATTATTAATAGAACACAAGGGATATTAATAACACAATAAAACTAGAGGACTTTAATATTCTAATTACAATTATAGACGATCAAAAGACAGAGAAAATGAGAAAAAAATAGTTTTAAAAGAACTAGGTCAAAAAGAATTAACAGACATCTATAAAACACTTCACTAAAATCTACCACATACAAATTTTTTTCAAGTGCACATGAAATGTTTTCAAGGACAGACTCTAGTTTGAGATACAAGTCAATTTTCAATAAAACTATGAAGGCCAAAATCATGCTAAGAACTCTTTCTGATCATAATGCCATAGAGCTAAAAATCAACTATAAAAAAAAGTGTGTGTGTGTGTGTGTGTGTGTGTGTGTGTGTGTGTGTAGAATAAACAATATGGTGCTTAAGAGCTTTTAGATAAAAAGAGAAAATTAAAGCAAAATTGAAAAATTACCTTGAGACTAATGAAAATGAAGATCCAAGCCATTAGTGTTTATAGGATGTAGCAAAATTTCTTAAGACGTTAACTGCAACATAGGCACATACTACGAAACAAGAGAAATCCCAAGAACTTAATATTATACTTAAAGCAACTTGAAAAGGAGGAATAAACAAGACCTAATTAGTGGAAGAGTTAATTAGTAGAATTAATAAAAAAGCTGAAATAAATAAGATAAAGACCAAATAAAAATATGAAAAAAATTAATGAAACTAAGAGTGGATTCATCAAGAAAATAAAACTGATAAACATTTAGCTAGGTTGAAAAATAAAATAAGGGAGAACCATTAATAAATAGAATTAGGAATGAAAGAAATTGCCAAAGATGGCATAGATATATAAAAGATTATAAACTACTATGAACAACTATATGCTAACAAATTTGATATCCTTGAAGAGAAAGACAAACTCCTAAAGCAACATACTTGCAAAGACTAAATCAGGAAGAAAAAGAAGTGTTGAATGAACTGGTCACAAACATAGAAATTGAAACAATAATCAAAAATTATTCCCAAAACAAAAGCCCAGGGTCAGACAGGTTGACAAGTGAATTATATCAAACTTTAATGAGTTTACACTCAATTCCATTCTAGTTATTTCTAAAAACTCAAGAGGGGCAAATGCTCCCTAGTATATAGTAAATACTGATGCAGAAATCTTCAACAAAATATTGGCATAACAAATTACAAGGATTATACATCATGATCAAGTGAAATTTATTCCATATTTGCAAGTATGGTTTGTAATATCAATGTACTATATTAATCAACGTAATATATAACAATAAGAGAATGATAAAAATCTTATGATAATATCAAATGTAGAGAAAGTATTTGACAAGACTTAGCACTTATTTATGATAAAAACCTAAAATAAGAAGGAAACTACCTCAATATAATAAAGGTCATGGATTGCAAACCTATAGCCAATATTATAATTAATGGTGAAAAGCTGAATATTTTCCCTTTAAGATCAGGAACAAGGGTAGGAAGCCCACTCTCACCATCTCTGCTTTATTTAGTCTTAGAAGTTTTAGCTAGAACAATCAGAAAACAATAGGAAATAAAATATAAGATACTACATATAGAATATCTTAAAGATTCTATCAAAGAGTTATTAGAAACAACAAATATACATACAGCAAATGGCAGTTTGCGAAATCAATATGTATAAAGAGGTTGCATTTTTATACACAAACTATGGATGAAAGAAAAACTAACAAAACAATTCCACTCACAATTACTTCAAAAAGAATTAAATACCTACACAAACAGGGGTGGCAGTGCCTAATGTGCAGAGACTGCACACAAAGGTAGCAGGAGTGCTTAGTACCCATTGAGTATGACTCTTGGAGCAGCAAAGGTAGTACCACACTGAGGAATTGGCAGTGGCAGTAATGGCACCTGGATTAGGCTGTGGGTCTTCTCCAGTGTAGGAGACCTGACCTCTTCTGTAAGGTGAGCCATAATTTGCTGTGATGGTGAGAATGGAGGTCCCTTGCTTTACTATCAAGAGTAGTATCTAACATGTAATGAGATGGACACTGCACTGACAGCATCCTGCAGCTATGAGTGGGGCTTGAGAATCCCTTTGACTATTGGAGAACAGCGCATATTTCAATAGAAGTGATACTGAAGAGATTCACAATTCAGTGAACAAGAGGTGGGTGATGAGAGGAACCACAGTCTGTGGTTTGGGGCAGGAGACATGGATGGCAGGGCTGTCAGTTCAGCCAGGGACCCCAAGAAGAGGGAAGCAGAGGTGGTATGGAGCCAGACAATCTTGAGTGAAGGGAAAACCATGTGGAGGAGCTGTGGTACTTAATGCCAGCTGGGTTCCCAGTAAAATGAGAGTAGAGCAGGTGCTCTGGTCTACACTTCTCTTACCCCATCCACTGGGACTGGTGCTTACCTCACTAGGAGTACACAGATTGCCAAGTTTCTGAACCCAAATCCCATAAAGGAAGGTTATCAGTGGTGCTACAAACACAAACCATACTCGAGCTGATTCATACCAACAGCTGGACCCTTCCAGGATCCTCACCCACTTTCCTGAATCAACAAGTGCAAACGAGTTCTGAGAACCCACAGAAGTCAGCAAAATCCAATAAATAAAATAAAATATATCAAAACCATATACGTGGTTTCCTGTGTTACCTCTAGGAAGAGTAAAATTAGATCAAACCTCTAAATCACTGCTACAGACAATAAAAAGATAGGGAAACTTTATGAAACAAAATGGACAGACAAAAAAATACAATACATGTTAACTCAAGATATCAAGAAAGTTTAACATCATAAAGTGAGGACAACTCTCCAGAATCCAAACACAAAGGTATGGAACAGTATATCTTCTTAACAAAAAGATAGTTCCGAATTGCTATAATAAAGATACTCTAAGAAAAAGAAGATAACTCAAAAAGGCAAATGATACAAAAGAATTCAGGAAAGCTGATCAAAGAGATAGACTAAAATTCAGAAAAATGAATGAAATCAGAAATAAATCATGAACAGATGGTAGACATTGAAGCTTTTTATAAGTAACAGAAATTCATGTAAAGTGCTCAATAAATGAGATCAAGAACTAAAGAGAAAATTATGGTAGTAGAATAACCAAAATGGAGGCTTGAATCAGTGACTTTTTTAAAAATTAGATTTATTTATTTATGCATATAAGCTGGGGTATAGGCCAGAAGTGTGGGGCAGTGAGAGGATTCACCAGAGAGAGAGTGGGGACCAGAACAGGCAGATCCACTGAAGCACACTGCTGAGGGGAGCAGTGGGGGAGACAGGAGAAGTCTGTTGTACCATGTGGGAATCTCCCTGGCCGGGCATTGAACTCGCGCTGCCTTGGCTATGGATAGCCTCATAGTGCTGCACCCAACCCGTTGCGCCACCAGGGAGCCCCTCAAATCAGTGATTTTGAATATAATAATGTACTAAGGACCCAGGTAGGTAGAGAGAGAAATATAAAGTTTAAAAAAATAGAAAAAGCACTTTTAGAACTACCCGATTCCATTAGGAAAGCCAAAATAAGGATAGTGAGTATCCCAAGAGCATAAAAGAGAGAGGACATAAAATAAACTTTCAACAACAATAAAATGTTTTTAAGATTTGAATGGATGTTACATATTAACACCTCATATAATAAGGACCAATATATCAGGAAGACATAAGACTGAAAATAGAAATGCACAAATGAAGGGGTATCAAACAAAATACATATGGCAATTGCTAATTGCATAGATAGAATATTTTCAAATACATTCAATGAGGTCAACATTTCTCTGACAAGGACAACACAAAATAAATAAATAAATAAAACTACATGCCAATGTCTTTGATAAACACAGATACAGAACTCTTCAATATAATGCTAGCAAACCTAATTCAACAATAAATTAAAAGGATCACACACCATGGACAGTGGGATTTATTCCAAGGAAACAAAGATGGTTCAATTATCTGAAAATCAATCAACATAAATGACCACATCAACAAAAGGAAAGATATAAATCATATGATCATATCCATAGATGCCAAGAAAGCATTTGTTAAGACTCAAGAGCCATTTATGTAAAGATCCTCAAAAAATGAGGACAGATGGACACACCTCAACATAATAAAACTCACGTTTGTCAAATGTATAGCTAATATAGTGAATGGTTAAAATTGAAAGCTTTTCCTCTAAGATCAGGTATAAAACAAGGATGTCTACTCTCACTACTGCTATTCAACATAGCCCTGGAAGTTCTAGCTAGAATAATTAGGCAAGAGTAAGTTATAAAAAGAATCAAAACTGGCAAAGAAGAAGTGGAACTTTCAATATTTGGAGACCACGATTTTATACACACACACACACACACACATACATATGGATACATATATATATATATATGGATACGTATCTACATACATACATACATATATATACATATAAATTCTAAAGACTCCACTAAAAATGAGAAAAAATAGTCAGTAAAGTTGCAGGCTACAAAGTCAATACAAAAAATGGTTGTGCTGTTATATGAAAAAGACAAACCATAAGAGAAGGAAACCAAGAAAATAACCCCATTCACAACTGCATCAAAGAGAATTAAATACCAAGTAATGTACCTAGCAAAGGAGGTGAAAGATTTGTACAAAAAAACTATAAGACATTATTAACGCTTTGTGGTCCGCTCACGTATTAATACATGTTCATCTAGTCTCTGGTTTTTCACACCACGGTGGATTATTTGGAACTATTAGGAGCTATTTCTTTGATTGTACTCAGTCTAGAAGCTTTACACATTGTTTTGGTGAAAGCGTAAAGTGTTTTATGAGAGATATTACAGTATTTTTAATATCCAGTAGTTCAGGAGTTGTGTGTGTTTTACTGAATGCTTATACAATTCATGCGGTGGCACAGAAAATGGCTGGCACACAAAGTGTTAAAATAAACAAAAAAGGGCCTCCCCGGTGGCGCAGCGGTTGGGCGCTGCGCTGTGGAGCTGTCGGCAGCGGCGACGCGAGTTCGACGCCCAGCCGGGGAGAATCCCACATGGTGCGGCGGACCTCTCCTGCCTCACCCGCTGCTCCCTTCAGCAGTGTATTTCTGATCTGCCTGTTCTGCTACCCGCTCTGTCTCTGGTGAACCCTCTCGCCGCCCCACAGCTCTGGCTTGTACCCCAGCTTGTATGTATAAATAAAAAATAAATCTTTAAAAAAAAAAAATAAACAAAAAAATGCAAAGAAAGGTAGAGTTATTCCTTGCCATAGACTGGAAGAATTTACATTATTAAAATGGCCATCTTACCCAAAGCAACATAAATTCAGTACAGTCTCTATGGAAATTTAAATAGCAATCTTCAAAGAAATATATCATAATTGATATTTACATGGAGCCACAAGGGCCCCAAAGCATTCTGACAAAAATGAAGAAACACACTCAGGCTATAAACTATATTGCAAAGCTATAGTAATCAAAATGGTATGGTATCGGAATAAAAAGCTACACAGATCAATCAAATAGAATTGAGAGTACAGACATAAACTCATGCTTACATGAAGTTAATATACAGCAAAGGAGCCAACAGTATACAATGGAGAAATGAAATTTTTTCAACACATGTTGTTTGGAAAATTGGACAGCCCCATGCAAAAGAATGAAACCAGACCACTATCTCACACAAGGAAAAAAAAAAAATTCAAAATGCATTAAAAACTTGGATGAAAGATCTGATGCCATAAAACACACAGAGGTAAATATAGGAAAAACACTACCAAATACTAACTTCAGTGAGTTGCCTTTCCAAATTTGACTCCAACATAAAGAGAAACGAAAGCAAAAATAAACAAATGTGACTCTATAAAAGCTAAAAGTTTCAACACAGTATAAGAAACTATTAAAAGAAAAGACAAACCAGGAGAAAATATGTGTGTATCAGATATCTGATAAGGGGTTAATATCCAAAGTATACAATGAAAAAAACAAATCACCCAATCAAAAAATAGGTTAAGAAGACACATAGATGGCCAACAGTAATATGACAAAATGTTCATCATCACTTGTAAACAAGCAAATGCAAACCAAATCCACAATGAGATACTATCTTATCTGTAGGAATGGCACATATCATGAAGACAAAAAAGAACAAGTGCTGGCCATGACTGGGTAAAAAGGAACCCTTATCTACTGTTTATACACTGTTAGTGGGAAAGGTAGACTGGTCCAACCCCTATGGTAAACATTATGATGGCTTCTAAAAATATTAAAAATGTAACTGCCATATGACCTTAGGTATCTATCCAAAATAATACAAAACACAAATTAGACAGGATATATGCACTCTTACGTTCATTGCAGCACTACTCACAATAGTCTATTATGGAAAAAACCCTAAGCATCCCATGAAATATAATTGGATAAGAAGATGTGTACATATTCACAATACTACTCATCCATTAAAAAATAAGTAAAATCTTGCCATTTGCATTTAAATGTATGAAACTGATGGGAATTATTCTAAGGAAAATAAGTCAGAAGAAGAAAGATGGGATTACATCAAAATAAAAAGCTTCTGTACAGCAAAAGAGATGTTAACCAAAACTAACAGATACCCTACTAATTGAGAGAAAATCTTTGCACTCAATATAACTGATAAAGGACTGATAACAAAATTATACAAGGAGCTCACACAACTCAACAAAAAGAAAGACAACAATCCAATCAAAAAATGGGCAGAAGAGCTAAAAAGACACTTCTCCAAAGAAGAAAAGCAAATGGCCAACAGGTACATGAAAAAATGTTCAATATCACTCAAAATCAGGGAAATGCAAATCAAAACCACAATGAGATACCACCTTACCCCAGTGAGAATGGTGCACATTAAAAATACAGGCAACAACAAATGCTGGTGAGGATGTGGAAAAAAAGGAACTCTCCTATACTGCTGGTGGGAATTCAAGCTGGTCCAACCACTATGGAAAGCCGTATGGTGATTCCTCAAACTGCTAAAAATGGAGCTTCCATATGACCCGGCAATACTACTCCTGGAAATCTACCCAAAGGACACAAAAACAATAATCCAAAAGGATACATGCACTTGTATGCTTATTGCAGCACTGTTTACAATAGCTAAGGTATGGAAACAACCCAGAAACCCAAAGATACATGATTGGATCAAGAAGATGTGGTACATATACACAATGGAATACTATTCAGCATTCAAAAAAGATAAACACATGCAATTCTCAGTGACATGGATGGAACCAGAAGGGATCATGCTCAGCAAAATTAAGCCACAAAGAAAGAGAAAGATATCGAATGGTTTTACTTATAACAGGAATATAGGGGAACCAAACAAGAGAGAGGCACTCAGCAGGGGGAGGTGATGGGTCACGGGTGAAATGGTGGTGGGTTACCCAGGGGGAATACACAAGGTAAAAGATATAAATAAATAAATAAAATAAATAAAAATTAAAAAAAAGAAGATAGATACTTCTCAAAAAAACACACAGAAATGGTCACAGGCACATGAAAAGATGCTCATGATCACCTATCATCAGGGAGATGCATATTTCCTAGATATTACCTCACACCTGTTAGGATGGCAATTATCAACAGAAACAAAAGGTAAGTGTTGACAATGATGTGGTGAAAAGGGCACCTGGTACATTGTTGGTGGGGGTATAAATTGATTCATCCAGTATAGAGAATAATATGGAAGGTCTTCATAAAATTAAAAATAGAGCTACCAGATAATTCCACTTCTGGGTATTTATCCAAAGAAATGAAATCAAGATCTCCAATGATATTTGCATTCCCAAATTTAACCCAGGAATATTCACAATAGCCGACATATGAAAACAACCTAATGTTCAGTGATGGATGAACAGATAAAGGAAATGTACATAGACATACAATGTGCACATATGTGGATGTTATGCTCAATGAAATAAGTCAGACATATAAAGACAAATACTGTATGATTTCACTTCCATGTGGAATCTAAAATAGTCAAACTCATAGAAGCAGAAAACAGAATGGTGGTTTCCAGGCGCTGCAGGGAGGGTGGAGTGAGATGCGATATACAAAGAGTGAAACATTTCAGTTATGCAAGTGAGTTCTGAAGATCTACTATACTGCATAGGTCCAGTAGTTAGTAACACTCTACAAGATGCTTGACATTTTGTGAGAGGGTAGATCTTATGTTTAATGTTTTTCCATCCATACAAAAAATAACTATAAAGCAGGAGAAAACTTTGGGAGGTGACAGGCATGCCTATTGTCTTAACAGGGTGATGGTTTCACAGACACAAAAAACCAAACAAATAGTCTTTGTTTTCATTTTATATTACTACTGGAAGGTCATAGTTTTCTTTGTCACATGTTCCAATGCTGCATGGCTGTTGTAATTACAGAGTTAGCTCTAATATCTAAACTAAGGCTTCCCTTGTGAGTATTCTTTTTGTTAACAATAATTATTTCTGTTTGAAGTTATTATAACTCCTACCTTCTGTTTGTAGTTATTATAATAATTCCTTGCTATCATAGTCATAGGCGGACTATGAATTCAGAAATAAATAGTACACACATGTATAATATACAAAATGCTACATTTAATATTTTATGCTCACAAAGTGCAAATTTTGCTGTACATTATTGAATAAATACCTGCAAGATGTTGCTAAACATAAACAATTAGCAGGAAATCATGTTAAACTCAGTATGTGAGATGAGTGCCCATCAAACACTGGGCCCTTTACCAACTTCCCACATAATCACTGACTTTACCTGTAAAACATCTGCGGAGGTGGGTGCTGTTAGATCCCTGCTTTGCAGATGAGAAATTGAGACACCAAGGTCTGAGCCTATTCCCAAAGTGATACTGTCCATAAATGATAAAATCAGCATTTAATTCCAGGCAGTTTGAGTCCACATCTGTGCTGCAAACCAAAAAACCTGACTCCTTTCAGTGAGCCTTCTCCATATGCATGAGACTATCCCAAAGCCATCAGTCCTGATCTAGTGCAGAACAACTGTGTGAAATACTCTTCTGTCATCGAGTCTTGACATGAAGTGTGATGCAACACTCCACTCTAGACAATGTGGGGACAACCTTTCATCACATTAACAAAATTTCTGTTTTAGAAAATAGAAGACATGAAGAGTGGAGTCCCCCTACAAGGCCACTTTAATTTCTCCCATTTTCTCCATTATTTGTTGCCTACATTAACCTGCCACCATTGGTAGATCTTTTCTTCCACTGCATCTGCACGTATTTATCAACAGCAACTCCTTTAGAGAAAAACTGCATCTATCTTCATTTCCTCTTTCAAAAATCTTAACTGAAATCAATTCTTCTAGTATGTCATTTTCTTTTTTTTTTTTAAAAGATTTATTTATTTTTGCATACAAGCTGGGGTACAGGCCAGAGGCATGGGGTGGTGAGAGGGTTCACCAGAGACAGAGTGGGGAGCAGAACAGGCAGATTGATAGAAATACAGTGCTGAGGGGAGCAGCAGGCGAGGCAGGAGAGGTCTACCGCACCTTGTGGGAATCTCCTTGGCCAGGCGTGGAACTCACTTCTTCACTGCTGACAGCTCCACAGCGCAGCGCTTAATCGCTGCGCCACCAGGGAGGCCCGTATGTCATTTTCTGATAATGATTAGAAGACTGTAGTGGTTTAGTCCACAAGATAATGTGAAATATAAAAAAATCAGTTCTTTGCCCTGAGCAAAGTCATCCATCTTTTTGTATAATTTAGTCTGTTTTTCTATAGGATTGCTGCAGCATCTCCACTTCAATCTGAATTATTATTTATGGACACCTAGGACTCAGAGGAGTTTCTTGCAATTTTATGTGTTTGTGTATGCATGAAGAAACACAATATGTATGCAATTAATCACATTTAGAAATGCTTCTCTGATAAAATTGGGCATTTCTTAAAATTTACTGAGTATTGTAGCTTTATACCTGTGGTCATGGGCTATGCTGGAAATTTATTTTATAGCTTCAAAGGAAAAGGATTATGCTCCACTAAAAATGTGTACCAGGTAAGCTAGGCTATGATACAGCAACTGTCTTTTACTATATTCTGGAAAGTTCCTACTTAGACATATACAATCAAGTACACTCACAAGTACGGACCTCCCTATTAAACTATAGCATTTAGACAATGGCTAAAGCAATAAACAGCACTTTAAAAGTCCAAAGTGATATTTCTAATCCGTGCCCCAAAGTGAATTTCCATTAAGGTCAAAGATATTTTTACAGGCTTACCTTTTACTGGTGAAACAAACCTCTCAGAATGGTAATTCTCACCTTTGCAGATGAGACATTGAGGCACCAAGAATGTCTAAGCATATTTCCAAAGTGATACTGTCCATAAATGATGAAATCAGTATTCAATCCCAGGCAGCTTACATCCAGAATCTGTGCTGCAAACCAAAAAAACCTGACCCCTTTAAGTGAGCTTTCTCCTTAGCTACATACAGGTCAGAGTCACCTGAGGAGATCTCAAAAATTTTCACACCCACAATGTGCCTCAGGCAAATTAAACCAGACCCTCCAGTCATCATCAGTATTTTCTAAGTTACCCAGGTAATTCCAATGTGCAGCCTAGCTTGAGAACTATTGTCCTCGAAACTTAGGGAAAAAAACAAGTTTCCATGGAATAAGAACTAATATGTTCCAAACCCAAAGGTGTGCTCATCTGCAATCCATCTACAAACCCAATTTTGAATGGCATCCAGCCAAATTAAGTTGTTATGACAATGACATAGAGGTTAAGCCCTAAGGAAGATAAAGAGTGCACACAAGTTTCTAATGATCTAGAAAAGAGGAGTGACAAGGTGTTATTTTGGTATTGCCAGAATACAGTGGAATTAGATCTTAAAGTCCACATGCCTATAGTTCCTCACTCCAACTCTCCTGATTCTGGTAAGCATTTCTCAAATAGGTGACAGGCTGGCAGTCTGTGTTTAGATAATATCATTATTCTATCCCATATTTTGATGTGGAAAAGGATGCAAAAATATTTTATCGTTTTCATGGATTTAGGCACTTTATTTGTACTGACTTTTGGCTTTTCTCCTAGATGTGTGTCTGATCTACTTCCAAATGAAGAGTCTATATAATTAGAAGTTATATTCTTAAAAAATGGATTGAAAATGACTGCCCTTACCTTCCCTCACTTTGGTTCCTCCAAGGACTATTGCAGATATGCCAACAGATGAAGACAGGAGCCATATACAGATATTGATGATCTTTGCTTTCAAGGGTGTGCGAAAGTCCAAAGCTTTGACCGGGTGGCACACCGCAATGTATCGGTCCACACTCATCATAGTCAAGGTAAAAATGCTGGTAAACATGTTATAGTAGTCAATGGAAATGACAATCTTGCACAGCACATCCCCAAATGGCCAGGAATTCATCAGATAGACGGTGCTCTGGAAAGGCATGGTGGTAGTAACTAATGCATCCGCTAAAGCCAGGTTAAATATATAAATGTTGGTAGCTGTCTTCATTTTTGTGTATCTAAAAGACAAGAAACAAGATCATTTCTCCCCATCGTCACATCAAATCCATGATAAATGTGTTGTGACAGTCTTTGGATTTCTGAATTGGCTTTTCCTTCACTTACTCTTTACATATTTATTGAGTGTGTAATATATTAAAAGAACTGTTCTAGACACTTAAAGGTGGTAGACAAACGGGCAAAAATCTCTTTTAGTCTAGTGGTTTTCTCAAAAAACATAATTTTAATAAAAATTAAAAAGTAAATAGCAAAACTAGATAAATAGATGAATAAGCCTATAGATCTTTTCAATAGACTTGCAATAATACAAGTCTTTTCTCTTTTTGTGACTGAAAATTCATTTTACTCCTACTCAGAGTTGTTGGGCTTTAAGCATTTTTAGATAGGTTTTTTTTTTCTTTCACTTTTGCAAAAGAAAAATAAAACATACTCAACTTTTCCTCAGGGTAACTTGGAGAAAACAAATCACTGCATTTACAATGTCTTTTGAAAATGCAAAATAGTTTCCTCTTTCAAGCTGCATTCCAATTTCAGCTGCTAAAACACAACCAAGTTTATTGATTTTTGTTTGCCAGCATGGCACAAGTTTTTAATTTTAAATGCATTATGTAGATAAAGCAGGTAGAGTTCTATTCTTATATGTGTGACAGCACTAAATGTAATTTGGTGCAGTAGGTGACAAATAGTTCTTTTTCTTTACTCTCATCTTGAGAGACATTTTTAAAGCACAGTATTCGTTTCATCTTCCAATGAGGGGATAGTAATTTTCAAAATGGATCAGAAAGACTGTCTTTAAACCCAAATTATTCTTTCCATAATTTCATGAAGTTTTAAATCAATTCCATTTTTAGCTAAAAATTAAGAGGATTGTTTTACTTAGCGAATGCATCCTCAGAGATCTACAGGGCATGAAAAAAAATCCAAGTAATCAGCAAGTTTTCAGAGGCCAAATGCTAAGATTTACTGGGAAAACCATATATTAATTACTTTCTACAGATGTGTAGACCTTATCGCAATTAATTCAGCCATGCTTCATGGAACTACAAGGAACAAAGGTTTACTGTTATGGCCTTATTTTATTAAAGGTCATCTATAAGGAGCTGTCTTGTGGAAAACTATTGCTTTGTTTACAGAATCAGTATCAGTAGTATATATAAATTTCCACATGAGGAGCATTTTTTAACATGTAATGATAGAACAGGCTTGGCTTTCCTTGGAGGCCATGTGCTCTAATGTGGGGTCAGATAGTCCTGATTCCGAATGTCTGTTCTGAGTTTCAGTTCCTACTAAGGAAAGGTAAGAGGAGTTGCATGAGATAAAGGCAATAGATGACCTGACTCAAATGATCTGATACAAAGAATCACACTTCACTTTCAGATCCCACTGCCCTTCCCGGCTGTTTAATCTGGAGAGTGAAGAGTTTATTTTAAAATACATTTTTCCTTTACAGTTTTTACTCAAATATTATTAAATGTCCTGTGAGTTTTAGGCCAATGCTCAGGGCATAGACTGTCAAAGCACAGATTGTTAAGCAAGTCATCTTACAAAGACAAAGTCAAATATTTCTAATAGCAAAGACTGGAAAGCTATCTGTTGAAATATTGTTTTTTTTTAAATGTTTTTATATTTTTAAAAATGCATTACAAGCTGACCTCTGACCTCCTACTCTTTCAATGTTTTCTCCGCAAACCCCTGATACTAACAAAAATTTAGCAGGCATGTTTCACTTCTGTTCTCATTGTTTGTGGGCCTGATATTTTCCTCATTCTTTATGACATAAAAGAGATATTCCTGCCTTATGCAGTTAGGGAGAGCAAAATTCTAGTTTTCGTATTTTCCTCCAACTAATAATCAGTGCAGAGGTCACGAAAACCCTGAGCTTCAGTTTTACAACTAAACAATGGGAATTTTATCTTATGGACTTCCTGATAAAATGGGATACACCTAATCCAGAAAACATCTAATTTATTTCATATTTCCCAATACTTCTTTCCCCTCTTATGTGGGTGGAAACCACTAGTTACCACAGGAAGCAGAGCAAAACATAGTTTCTACTTAATACCCCTTGTCATATTTACCAAATTCAATTTGAATATAAAACAGTAAATATAAAACGTGGGACCTTACATACTAAAAGGACATGGATGGAATGACACATGAATTACAATAAAATATAATATCATCTTTAATTAAGACGATTTAAGATGCTGAGTGATAACTTGCTCTTAGCTTTTCAAAACTATTTATAATAGACAAATAAAATTATTTAAGGCTTGAACTTACATAAACAAGTCCTAGTATCAGATCTCAGAATAAAAGAGATGAGCATCAAATATGTCTACAAATTACACTAACTAATAGTCACACTAGTCTCTTAGGAGCTGCCATTATGTCCATTCCCAAGGGCTGAAGACATCCACCAGGGACCTAGACACACTGAATCTGCTAATATCCCAATGTCATAGCATCACCCCCTATTTTGAGATGGTTCATATTGATGACAATACTTGTAATAACCATTTATTTCAAGTACTCTCTAGGTCAGGCACTCCGCTGTCCATCCCAAAAGCTTTATTCCATTTTGTCCTCCTAGCTACTCTATGCCATGGGTACCAGTGTCCCCATTCTATAGAAGTCACCAAAAATCACAGGTATTATGTAAAGTAATATAGCTATAAAAAGCATTTCAGGAATTCAGATATGAGAATTTGATCCCAGACCTGCATTCTCACATCTCTCAGCACATTATAATGCACAAAGTCCAGTACTTCGACTTACATGTATCTTATTTAATTCTCACAACAACTGCCTTTGGAATTTGCCTGGGAGATTTATGCTTTTTCCCTGATACAGCTGAAGAAAGTTAGACTTGGGCAAGTTAAGTGATTTGTCTAGAGTGAGCAGAGGTGGACTGAGTGGGAGGACCTGCAAGGGGCAGAAGCGAGAGGCCACCTTCTGTTGTTCTGCAAGACACATGCTTCCAAGCCGTGATACTGAAAGGGAAAACTTAGCAGGTGTAATTAAAAGTAATAGATCAAACTGTGAGTTCAATGAAATTTTACTGACAGTATTTTCTGTACTACACTGGAATGGATGCTGTGAACACATGATTTTAAGACCCTCATCCTCAAAGACAGTCTGGTTGAACACTCAGGTATTGCTTATGTTTAACCAAATGAGTAAGTAGCTAGTCCTTTTTGTTACTGTATGTCCACTGGTGAAAAAAAAAAAAAAACAGGTAAACTTTCTCAGTATAATAGGATATGACAGCATTTTTCATTTCATCTACACTGCTTTACAAAAATTTGCAAGTATTTCAAGTGAAATGGCACCATCTGGGTAGGGAGTATGGCTTGGGAGGAGAAGCTGGAGGTGGACTGGCAGTGAATGGTTGCACTTTTTCATGTACACACCACAGGGGCATTGGCAATAAAAGAGCAAAGTCTGTACGCTGTCTTTGCTAAACTTGACAATGTTAACCTGGAAACAATGGTACAGAGTACCAAGGAGGGCAATGGTGTCAGGGACAGGGGTCAATTAGGAAACCTGGTGCCTATCGCTGGGCTACATGGTAGAAGGATGTATCCAGGAATTAGAAATTATTCACACCTCATCACACTCAATTTACAACCTTTTCAGGATAATTCTCTTCACAGAGAATTAGGGAATGGCTTCTAAATGGGCAGCCATATTTTGATGTAATCCCATCTGTTTATCTTGTCTTTCACTTCCTTCACTTTGAGGGATGTGTCTTTCAAGATTTTGCTGAGATGTATGTCATGTAGAGTTTTGCCTATATTTTCTTCTATACATCTTATGGTTTCAGGTCTTACATCCAGGTCTTTTATCCATTTTGAGTTGACTTTGTGCAGGGTGTGAGGTAGTAGTCTAGCTTCATTTTTTTTGCATGTGGCTGTCCAGTTTTTCCAGCACCATTTATTGAATAGACTGTCCTTGTTCCACTGCATTTTCTTTGCTCCTTTGTCAAAGATTAGTTGTTCATAGATATGTGGCTTTAATTCTGGGTATTCTATTCGGTTCCATTGGTCCTTCCATCTGTTTTTGTTCCAGTACCATGCTGTTTTAATTATTATGGCTCTGTAGTATAGTTTGAAATCAGGGAGTGAAATTCCTCTGTTTTCTTTCTTTTTAGTTAGGAGGGCTTTAGCTATGCGAGGTTTTTTGTGGTTCCATATGAATTTCATCAGTACTAGATCTATTTCTTTGAAGAATGTCATTGAGATTTTTATTGGAATAGCATTGAATCTGTAAATTGCTTTTGGGAGGATTGCCATTTTGATAATGTTAATCCTTCCAATCCATGAGCAGGGGATGTCTTTCCATCTTCTCGTGTCTTCTTCTATTTCTTTCAACAGAGTTTTATAGTTTTCTTTGCATAAGTCCTTTATGTCTATTGTTAGATTTATTCCCAGATATTTGATTTTTTGGTTTCGATTTTAAGGGGATGGATTTCTTAATTTCTTCTTCTTCAGATTGGGTGTTTGCATAGAGGAATGCTACTGACTTTTGTACGTTGATTTTGTATCCTGCTACTTTACTGAACTGGTCTATTATTTTGAGTAGTTTTTCTATGGAGCTTTTAGGGTTTTGTGTATATATTATCATATCGTCTGCAAAAATAAAAAGCTTCTGTACAGCAAAAGAGACATTAACCAAAACTAACAGACACCCTACCAACTGGGAAAAGATCTTTGCACACAATACATCTGATAAAGGACTGATAACAAAAATTTACAAGGAACTCATACAACTCAACAAAAACAAAGCCAACAACCCAGTCAAAAAATGGGCAGAAGAGCTCAAAAGGCACTTCTCCAAAGAAGAAAAGCAAATGGCCAACAGATACATGAAAAAATGCTCAACATCACTTGTACTCAAGGAAATGCAAATCAAAACCACTATGAGATACCACCTCACACCTGAGAGGATGGCACACATTAAAAATACAGGCAACAACAAATGCTGGAAAGGATGTGGAGAAAAAGGAACTCTTCTACACTGCTGGTGGGAATGTGAACTGGTCCAACCACTAAGGAAAGCTGTATGGCGATTCCTCAAACTCCTAAACATGGAGCTCCCATACGACCCAGCAATACCACTTTTGGGAATTTACCCAAAGGACACAAAAACACTAATCCGAAAGGATACATGCACCCGTATGTTCATTGCGGCACTATTCACAATAGCAAAGGTATGGAAGCAACCCAGATGTCCAAAAATAGATGATTGGAT
>PVIJ01010061.1:0-62464 GCA_004024925.1 Scalopus aquaticus | reverse complement strand
GCCAATAACCCAATCAAAAAATGGGCAGAAGAGCTCAAAAGGCACTTCTCCAAAGAAGAAAAGCAAATGGCCAACAGATACATGAAAAAATGCTCAACATCACTTATAATCAAGGAAATGCAAATCAAAACCACAATGAGATACCACCTCACACCTGTGAGGATGGCACACATTAAAAATACAGGCAACAACAAATGCTAGAAAGGATGTGGAGAAAAAGGAACTCTTTTACACTGCGGGTGGAAATGTGAACTGGTCCAACCACTATGGAAAGCTGTATGGCGATTCCTCAGACTGCTAAACATGGAGCTTCCATACGACCCAGCAATCCCACTTTTGGGAATTTACCCAAAGGATACAAAAACACTAATCCGAAAGGATACATGCACCCATATGTTCATTGCGGCACTGTTCACAATAGCAAAGCAACCCAGATGTCCAAAAAGAGATGATTGGATCAAGAAGATCCAATATTTGTTACATATACACAATGGAATACTATTCAGCATGGAAAGAAGATAAACACATGCAATTTGCAGCGACATGGATGGAATTAGAGGGGATCATACTCAGTGAAATAAGCCAGAAAGAAAGAGAAAAATATCAAATGGTTTCACTTATAACAGGACTATAGGGAGGCTGGGTGGGAGAGAGACAATCAGTAGGGGGGGGAGGGAGGCGGAGGGAGGGAAGGAAAAGGGCACAAAATGGAATAGAAAAGAACACAAGGGACCATGGAGATGGATCACGGGTGAATTGGTGGTGGGCTACCCAAGGGGAATGCAAAATGTAAAAGACATAAATAACAATAAAAACATATATTTATAAAAAAAAACATGTCCCTTTCACCTCTTATCCTACTACCAATTTGATGCTTAGTAACACTGCCCAATGAGGAATAAGTTTTTTGGTTTTGTTTTTTAATAAGAATTACTTCGTTTATAGTTCTGGAGACTAGAAATCAGTATCAGTGAGTTGAAATCAAGGTGTCGTCAGGTCAACACTTCCTGTGGAGTGTCTAGAAAACACTCTAATCTTTTTGCATCTTCTAGTGTCTAGTGACTGCTGGTATTCCTTAATTCTTGGCTGCATCGCTCCCATATCTGCTACTGTCTTTTTTTTTCCTTAAAAAATCAACTTTAAAAAGTATTTTTGGGAGAAGTTTTGGTTTCACAGCAAAATTAGGAGGAAGACACAGACATTTCCCTGTACTCTTGTTCCCATGCATGCATAGCCTCCTCCATCATCAACACCCTCATCAGACTTTACATTTGATACAATTGATGAGTCTGCATCAACACATCCTAATCACCCAAGGTCCACAGTTTACATTAGGATTCCCTTTGGTGTTGTGCATTCTATGGGTTTGGATAAATGTATAATGAGATGTATCCATCATTACAGTTTCATACAGAGTAATTTCACTGCCCTAAAAATCTTCTGTGTTACGCTTATTCATCCCTCCCTGCCCCCTTATCCTTGGCAACTACTGATCGTTCACTGTCTGCACAGTTTTGTCTCATCCCGAATATAATATAGTTGGGATCGTACAGTATGTAGCCTTTCCAAGTTGGTTTCTTTCATGTAGTAATACACATTGAAGTTTCTTCCTATGACTTGACAGCTTTGCCAGCATTTAGTTTTGTCAGTGTTCTGGATTTTGGCTATTCTAATAGCTGTTAGTGGTATGTCACTGCTGCTTTAATTTACATTTCCCTGGTGGCATATGATATGGAACATTTTTTTCATATGCTATTTGCCATATGTATTCTTTGGTGATTGTCAGGTTTGAAATAGGCATAAGAGTATAGACCAGGGTGTTAGATGAGCCCAAAGTGGAGTCACACTCTGCCCTTTCCTTCTGTAGGAGTTTAGGGGAATCGCTTAGACTAATTATTCACCTTTAAGCTGATTGTAATGTGTTAGTATGAAATAAGACTAATACATGTATTAATGTGAATTTTAAAGCTATTGTTAATGAAACACACACCCTATGCTGACACCAACCTCCCCTGAATGCCACAGGGATAGAGCACAATACAGTGCAAAGATCCCAGTAGTGCAGTGTTGTCAGTCTAGCCTGTGGATCAGCAACACTGGCGTCACATGGGAACTTAGTGGGGATAAAAAAAAAATCTCCGGACTTTAGTTAGACCTATAGAAAGTCAGAGAATAGGGTCACCACCAGTGGTTAAATCAGTCCTGCTGCCATTCTGATGCACTTTAAAGTTTGAGGCCCACTGCTGTGTTGGAAACTCGTCTATGACTTTGGGTAAACCACTCTACTCTCTGGCAATTAGTTTACTCATCTATAAAAAGCAGCAGCAGCAGCAGCAGCAGTAGCAGCAGGTAATATAGTTATTATACCTTTTTCACCTTTAACAATCTGTAATTCTGTTCTTACGAACCACTAGTAAGTTTATAGTTCTGATATCAGGCACTTTGTCATCTGCATAACATATTATTTCAAATAATCATAGAAAATCTATAAAATATAAAAGAGAAATTGGGCTACCTCATGCAACTTGTTCGGGATACTAAAATAGTTCATTATAATGTTAGGATGCCAAAGATGCCAGACTTCAAAACTGTGAGCTAAATCATTTTGCTACATAAGCACATGGAAATAGATAGGGGCATTGTCTATATGTTTATTCAGAACTCACATTTAGGATCAACTTAGTCTGTATTTTGCTTGATATTCTTTTACCGAATATCCAACAGACCAAAACTAAGGCTAATATAAGTTTTTAGTAGACAAATAGAACTCAACTATCCCTTTGCTATGGTGATAAAACCCTTCAATTTGCATAGTATCTCCCTCCCCAAGCTAATACTCCAGCATTTGATTTTGTGTAAGTGGAGAAATCTAAAAATGCAGATATTAAAAATCATCATTTTTACTTGCTATTACTCAAAAACTAAGTCAATTCTAATTAAATTTTTTTTCAATAAGGCAAATTCAGTGGATATGTTATATTAAATGTCTTCAGTTAAGGCATCTAGAGATGGGTATAATTTGATTGAAAAATTCAGTTATGATAAAGACTCACAGATTCTTTAAAATTAAAGAAGTGGTCTCTCTCCATAACCTTCTAGATATGTTTGGTTAGACAATATTTTTAGTATATTTCATAATAGAATGTCGATAACTTTGAATGAAAATCAAGAAAACCTGGATTTGACTTTCATGTCCTCTAAGTCTTCATTTCTTATCTGAAAATTGATATTTAAAAAAATCCCTGTTTATTTCTCAAGGGTTTAGTGCAAAACAAATATGATAATATTAAATATACTATTATTTATAAGATATGTGAACTTTTTCAATCTTTAGTACTTTATGTCTAAAGAAACTACAAGTTTGTTATAATGAAACAAGTAACTTTACAGGTTTATATGATACTGTCTCTAGCACAAGGAAGGGTCTAACATGTATTTCATAATGGTAAAATGGAATAAATATATGCTGATTTAATGACCATAAATATATGGTTATCTCTATTTCCAGTATTTCAAAGAGATTTAACTTTTAATAGAATTTCTATGCACGCTTATGTTTAAATTTTCTAATTTAAAACTTTCAATAATTGGAGATGACTGCAGAGTAAAGACCCTGACTCCACTCCTTCAGATACAGTAAAACTGCTGCAAAACAAAGGCAAAAGTAAAAACAAAAACAAACAACAAAATCCTGACGGAAATAGAAGGGGTAGGGAAAACCTTAAGTCAACTTTGTGTGGAGTGATAATGGGGCAGCACAGTTCACAAGAGGGCAGAACAACCTTCTTATATATAAATAAAGATTAAGAAGGGAAAAAAATTAAGAAAATAACTCCATTTATAATTGCTTCAAAAATAATTACGTATCTCAGAACCAATCTTAAAATAGAGGTAGAAGACCTATACAATGAGAACTACATGATGCTATTAAAGGACATAGATAGCTACATAAGGAGATAGAAGGATATCCCATGTTCATGCTGGTGGGGGAGAATCAATAAAATCAAATTGACTTTCCTGCCCAAAATGATATTCAAATTTGACACAATCCTCATGGAAATCCCTGCCATGTTTTTCAAAGAAACTGAACAAAAAATATTGAAATTTACATGAGATAACAAAAGCCTCAAATTGAAAAATTAACCCTAAAACAAAAAAAGAGAGAAATGGAGGTATTGTGTTACCTGACTTCAAAATTTACTAAAAAGCAACACATGAAAAACAATATGGTATTGACACAAAAATAGATATAAAGATCAATGGAACACAATTGAAAGCCCAGAATAAATCCACCTATATAAATAAATCCATATAGAGACCTAATCTATGACAAAGAGTCCAACACCTTTAAATGGCAGATAGTCCTTTAATAAATGGTCCTGGGAAAATTGGAAAGTCAGACATAGAAGAATGAAATTGCATTACTCTAACACCACACACAAAAATAAAGTCAAAAATGAATTAAAGATTTAGATATAAGACCTGTCACAATAAAATACACAGGAGATATTGGTGATATGGTCCATGATAGCAACAATATCATTCAACCCCTATGACAAGGGAACTGAAAACACAAATAAACAGTTGGAAAAAGGACAAAAAATTGGTATAACCTTACATTAGAAAGCTTCTATACATCAAAGAAAATAACCCACTTAATGGGAGAAAATATTCACACAATATGTAACTGATAAGGGATTAGCATTTTGTTATCTATAATTTATCACGTCTATTCATCTATGCAGCTACATCTACATATAGTTAGAGCTAACTGTATTTTAATGTATTTCAAAATAATTTATAGGATTCAGCACACTATATCACTAATTACTTTGTAAGCACACTATCTACTAGAGTTCACTGGCTTATAAGTAGGTGCTTTTGATTGGGGGTAACTTTACATATTATGAAATACACAAATCTAAAGTTTACCAATTCATGAATTATGGGCCATATCTAATTTTGGATTCATACAATTATTCAGTAAAGATTCAGGAAAATTTAGACATACTGAGCATTTTTTTTAAAAGTCACAGACTAGGAATTCTAAACAGATGATCAACAACTTCTCAGAAAAAATATTAAAAATGTTGAAATATCTTGAAAGTGGACAGCTGGGAATGCAAAATTAAACACATGTTTATGTAATGCTTTATATACTCTAGACTTTGGGTTATATGCTAGGAAAACAAAAAGTTTTCAAACTCATATAAAAATTCAATTATAATAAAGTTTGTTAAATCACATGCCTAAGCATGCCGAACAATGTATGGATTTCACTGATACACAGTGAGAAAATCAAGAGAGTATGGTGAGTATTTGATTGTGGGAGATGAGGGAGAAAAAGGAACCGAGGATGACCTTGGTTTGTGAAGCTGGAGAGACAGTAGTGTCATTCAGTGGGACAGATATTTTGAAGAAGATAGGCTGGCATGGAAAAGTGATGTGCTCAGTATAAAATGCAATTAGTCTGAGGTGTCCTTAAGACACCCAAATAGAAGTGCCAAGTTGTAGTTGATTTATAGGAGTTGAATTTCAGTGATAGAGGCTTTAATTTGGGGATTAGGATTTAGGAGTCATCCACATATAGATAATAACTTTTCCATCTTCATAGTATGACAGCTACATAATCCTCTTTAAGGAGAAAATATACTTGAAATATATGAACCCAACAGCATTTCAGTCAACAGCCAGGATTTCCTTTTTAAACAGACTAGGTAAGCAAACTATTCCAATAATGGAGTCTGAATAGGTTTGATCCATTATCTTTCATCATTCAGATGTGGATTTATATAAGACCACAAATTGAAAATTCATTCCAAAGAGATGAATTGGATTTCCAAAAGAGAATTTTTCACCTCTTCCACTCTGAAAAGCTTCCCCTTTATCACAGTTCAGCAATCAGAGAGAAAATCGGGCTTAACAAGCAAGTCATTGTTCAGATGCTGAGGGAGCAAAGTTGGGTCGATATTTTAATAGAAGTCCTACAATTATGAATGCAGATAGCATTTCTTGACACAGTGCTGATTCTTAATAGCTAACTTCAGCACACAGTTCATTTTAGATCAGTCACTTTTGAAGACCCATTTAACATATGAACCCAAAATCGCTCTTCTGAATGTCTGAATTTGCAGATGTTGTTAGAGGCTCTGATCTTTATTCCTTACTCTCATCTTTCACCTTCACCATTTCATTGCATCTATCTATCCCTGAAAACTTGTTTAATGGTATTAAGACATTTAAAACTTACTAGACCCAAAAATAACCACCGAAACATTGATTTTTAGCAGTTGAATGCCAGTTAAATTAATTATGATACATTTATCCAATGGCATATTCTCTGTGTGTGATGGGATGAAAGGTTTCAATAATACATTATTAAGTAAACAAAGGGAAATGAAGAACTGTGTTTATACTAATTTTGCATCTATGTGAAAAGAAAGGATATGATAGGTTATCCATAAGAATATATAATTGTTGATGGGAGTGACTGATGGAGATGGGATGCAATGGGATTCAGGAGAAATTCTTTAAACTGCTTGAATTATTAAGTCTGCTGCTATTTTTATAAAAATAAAAGTACTGTCATAGCAAATTTAAATAGGAAATATTTATTGATATGGAAAACCACTCTCACTATATTCCTAAGTGAAAATAGCAGGCTGCACCAGTAAATATTTATTTACCCTGCTATTCATATATATACACATACATACATATATATACATACAAACATGTATATATATGCAAACATGTATACACACACACATAAAATTCTGGTAATTTATATGCCAACAGGTAAATAGTAATTATTTCTGGGTAGTGGCATTGTTGTAAGTTGTATTTCTCTGGTCTGTTTTATTTCTAGAAACTTTAAAAAATAAAATAAGTATTATTTTGACACAAGGCAAATAATTACATATATTTTTATATATGTGTATATAGAAAACTACTAATATTCACTGTCTTTTAAATATAAAGCTAGCTAATTAAGTCTATGATTTTCTGTACCTTCTACTATAAAGTTTCATTAATATTTAAATTAGAAAAATGACATATTTGGGGCTTAATTTCAGCTTTGAAAATTCTTAGCCATGTGAAATTCGTCTACTTAAATATTTTTGTTCCCTGTGTTTGTTTGCTTATTTGCAAAACCTAAGGATTAAATTAAAAACAAATATGCAAACCTTTTGGCAATTTTGTCTACTCTTTCCAAATGTTGGTTGCTGATGATGTTATAAATTTGTATGAGAGCATTATGTTCAATGATGGTTGAAATATTTCATACATTTAAAAATAAAACAAAAATTCTTCTGCAATTAATTATTCATTGCACAGCTAGTCATATTGAGAAGGGATGCCTGCTCCACCAATTTCTTCTGTTATCCTCTTGGCAAAACTTAAATAACTTTAACTACTTCATCAAATAGTGATGCTTTACTTCTGTTTTCATGCTCAGCAGTGTCTAAAACAATTTTAACCTAACAGAGGCTCACTTAATTTTATCTTAATTAAGTGGAATACACTTTAGATAAAATCATAGCTTTCATCTAAAATAAATATTTTCATGGCTACCAAAATTTTTTCTTGTCTCGAGGCACATTTAATTTGGTTCTCCATGACAGAAAGAATGTAAAGGGAATTTAAAAATGCATTAGAATGAGTTCCTTAACATACTCATCCAAGTCTGGCTCCTCTTTTCTCTTGCTTTCCTTTTGATTGTGTTTCTGTGAAACTGAGTTCTCTTTTATCTATAAACAGTTTACTAGATCCTTTTATGACTTAGGAATAGTTAGATCATCTGAATTAAAACCTTAGAATTTATGTTTTCTTGGTGTTTGCCTTCTTTGAGAAGACACTTAAGGTTCTGAAAGCATCTCTGGGTTTAAGAAGCCCTGAGTACCTTCATACAGATGGCGACTTTCAAGTGCTAATTGACACACTCTGTATATCACAGGATGCCAGGATCACCAGATGAGACACCCAAAGAGAAACATCAAAAGCTCTCTCCTTCAAAGGAGCACCCAAACATTGTTTGTTGGGAGTGCAAATTGGTGTAACTTTTCCAGAGTATAATCTGGTAGTTATCAAAATTTTAAATGTACCTAGACTTTCAAACAGCAAACCATCGCTTAGAATATATTGTATGGATATACTGATATATATTGACCAAAATATACACAGATAGTCTTTAAAACATTATTTGTGTTAGAAAAATAAAAGATAACAAAGTTGTCTAATATACTGTGGTAATGAAAGAGAAATTATTTAGGGAGAACAGAAATCTTAAAAAATGTTAATATTGTTGAATGTAGGTGATGAATATATGTACATAGTTAAAGAAAAAAAAACACTGCACGATACTTGTTAAAGATTCAGTATTACAGTGATAGGGATAGGGATGGCTGTATTGGGATTTTATAGTGGAGGAGAGAGACTGGGTTTAACTAACTCCAAATACAGCATGACCCAGTGAGGATTTATAGCCTAGAAGAGGATGGGCGTCAGTGGCTGAAGATTACTAAAAGGAACCATTAGGAGTAAGGGTGGAGGGGGGTGTCCAGTTTAACTGTCAAAAGTGGGTTAATGCTGAAGACAGGCTTGGGTGATCAGGTAAAACCTGGGCGACGGTGGAGCATAAGATAGAAGATAAGATGTGAAGGATAATCAAATATCAACAATATTGAGTGGGAGCAAGGTGTGAGATGAAGGTTCTTGCAAAAATTACAACTGTTATTTTACAAGTATAGAGTTCGGTCTTGGAGAAGGTTCAGGAGTCTGGATAAAGTTTGATTGAGCAAAGAATCTTCATTTTTATTGCTTATACTATTTTTATTTTTCTCAATGTTGAAAACTTTAATATTAAATTATTAGAAAATTGGCCTCCCTGGCAGCACAGGGGTTAAGTCTCAGTGCTATCAAGCTCTTGCCAGCCACTGCAGCGAGAGCTTTATTCCCTGCCAGGAAGCTGACCCACATGGCGCAGCAGACCTCTCCTGTCTCACCTGCTGCTCCCCTCAGCAGTGTATTTCAGTAGATCTGCCTATTCTGCTTCCCACTCTGTCTCTGGTGAATCCTCTCATGCCACACACCTCTGGCCTAAACCCAGTTGTTGTATGCACAAATCAATAAAATAATTTTTTAAAAAAATATTGGAAAAAAGGTACATTGAAAAACTGTTGTGTAAATAATTATGGTGGGTCTGTACAATGGAATACTAGGTAGCTGTTAAACAAAATAAGGTAAGATCTGTTTGTGCTGCTCTATAACTAAACATTAGATATATTATCAAGTGAAAATGGTAATTGGCAGAAAAGCATTCATAGTGTGTTCTATGCAGAGCATTTGAAAACTTGCTTTAAAAGAAAACTCTGAGCTATGATGGAATCACTTGCAGATGGTAAATACTCCTACCAAGAACAATTAAAAGACTGGATAAAAAGGCAAAAGCATATGCTTTGGAGGCTACAGAGACATTGTAGCAGCTGGGACTTAAGGTACAACATCCAGGGAGAAGAAAACCTTGTATGAGTAAGGTGATATTTGTTGTTTCCTTTTTCTCAGGACATTTGCCTATCCATGGTACTAAGAAAGTAGCTAAGATTTTAGGTACACGCCAGGAAGAAGTTTGTAGCAGAGAGGATAGAAGTCAGCAGGGTCCTTGGCAACTCACAGTGCCAAAGAGACAAAAGTGGAAGTTTAGGGATAAGTGAAAGAGCCAGAGCATGGTTCTGGTGAAAATGGGGACAAAACAGTAAGATTGTTAGCAGGCATAAGGAGGGACACCCCAGGAGCCACCAAGCCTCCTGCTCAAAATGAATTCTACCATCCAACACACGAAGCAACACATACTCTTAGTTTGTAAGCCCTTTAATAGAAAAGAACTTTAATACAATTAGTGTGCGATAGAGAGAAGTGAAAGAATATAGTTAAAATAATTTCTAATTGAACACCCAAAGTTACCCATCTCCTCATGGATAAATGCCCAGCCAAGTAGGGTTGGCCCATAGTAGGGCTTCTGAGGCTCAAAAGCTTGCCACAGGTCTAAGGCACCTTCAGGTGGGAAACCACAGGAAAGGGGCAGAGGGGATCAGGCAAGGACAAAAGGAGCAAAATCAAAATACAAGTCAAGGTGAAGGCTCCTATTGTCAGCTTCTGCACACTCTCTGTCTCTTTCAAGTGTCCCCTTCCATATTCCCCAAGCCCCTGGTACATGTCCAAGGCTGAGAAGCAAGTGTGATTTCTTCACGTTTCTCTTCACATGCCTTCTCCAGGTCTTCTAGTCTTTCCAGTCTCCCCCCATGCCCCTGCCCAAGTCCTTCCCCCAGTCTTTTCTAGTTTCTCCTTGCTACTCAGCTCCACCGTTCCATGGGTGGGGCTGGGAACCTGGAACCTCCTCTTTCTATGGATATCACCCTGTTACAAGACCAACATGTGACCAGTTTGTCTTGGGGGCATTTGCCAGATTCTTAAAGTCCACAGGGCAGGAAAGTAAAATGGTAGGCACAAAACTCTTAAAAGTAAGAGTGGGCTTTTCTATTACTTCATACTTCAGAACCCATTAAAAGTGGGGACACTATAAAACTTCTCAGTGAACTATAATCTATGAGTAGAAGGAAAACAAGCAAACATGAAACTTCATAAAAACGGTAACTCTCATTCAATTCAGTTCATGATTAGATGAAGGCGAACTGCTCTCATTATCTCCCAGAGGTAGAATGAAGTTAGAGGAAGGTAACATCTACTGTAGACTCTATCATCTATCACAAAAACGTCTGATAATCAATTAAAAATACCAATATTAATTACTCCAATAATTAAAATTGAGAAGGGGGAAAAGGCTGATCTGAATAATGGAATTATCATATAGACTTTAAAACAGCTGTGGTCAATATTTTCAAGAAAAAGGATAATAAATGGAGAATGTCATTGAAAAAGTGTATTTTTTTTCTTTTGGTTCACAACATGATATATATGATTGAGGGGAATAGGATCACACCTCCTCATCATGTGTTACCACACCAACCTCACCAACAAAGTACCCCTACTCTTCTACCCTAGGAAGAAATGAAGATTTAATTATCAAAAAATGAGAACAATTAAAAATTTAATTGTTGATAATAATAGAATGCATGTGCATAGTTTATGACAAAGGAGTGAACAGTATACAATGAAGAAAGGAAAGTCTCTTCAACTAATGGTGCTAGGAAAGCTGGATGGGCACTTGCAAACAAATGAAACTAGACCAATTTCAAAAAATTAACTCAAAATGTATGAAAAACTTGGATGTTAGACCTGAAATCATAGAAGAAAACATAGGCAAACCACTCCAAGTCATAGGCTTCAGAGATCTTGGAAAATTTACCAAACTTGACTCCATATTGAATGCTGGTGGCTCCTGGTATTTCTTGGTCTGTGGCTGTATCACTTCAATCTCTGCATCTCTTTTTATATGGCCTTTTCTGTATCCTCTCCTCTTGTGTCACATAAAGACAGTTGTCATTGGATTTAGGGTCTATCAGCATAATGCAAAAGGCTCTCACCTAGACCTCAACTATCTCTGTAAAAAACTATTTTCCAAATAAGGTTACCTTCAGGTGCTGGAGTTTAGGATGTAGACATAGCTGTTTGGGGATCAGCTATAAGAGAGTCATGAAAATTTGTGATTTTCCACAATGTTAAACCTTGGGTCATGTTTTTCTGTCTTTGAGGTATAAGTCCTTTGAAGCATGTATTCATAACAGATACTCATTTCATAAAGAAATATTCCCATGTATAACTTTCTTGGTCAATTAACTTTAAATCTGTATCAGTGCTGAAATTCTTTTGTGACTTTCTTGTTTGCATTCTTGTCTTTTTCTATGAGTTAATGGTTTTGCAAAAAATGAAACAACAACAAGTATATTTGAAATCACCAAAGCAGGCACTAGCACTAAAATGAGCTATTTCAGCTACTCTGGCAGTTTCTGTTTGAAGTCTTTGGTATAGATGGTGCTTTCCCTTTGATTGTGACAAAGTTTGCTACTGACTTTTTCGATTTGGTTTTTAATCCACATGTTCGCTGATCTTTCCATTTCTTCAGATCTTGTTCCAACAGACTTCGCATCTGAAATTGTTCTAGTCTTTTTGAACAATAAGTGGCTTTTATTTTCACAGTGTTGACTTTGATATTCCAAATGTAGGTAGATTCCTTTGTAATGCTTGCTCATGCGCTTTACTATTTCTAGATTCTTCTTAATATAAATTCTTTCCTTTTGTATATCTGGTTTGGCACTTTAAAACCAGGGTGTTTGGGCATATGTGGATGAGAGTGTGTGTGTATTTAATACAGAAAACTCACAAAACAAAACCTGTAGAATAAAGCACGTGGTGAACTGAGGGAGGAGCGGATGTCCAGCGCATGAGTACATGCGTATTGTATGGTATGTCTGCCTACAAGATTCACTTTAGCTTGGTGGAGTTTGTGTGTTTCCTTAGTGTTTCTCATTACAAAATTGTACATAAACACAATGATATGTGCATTATGCACTATCAACTTATTATTAGAATTTTCTCTAATATGTTAGTTATGTTGGAAAAGTCTTTCCTTTTCAAAATAAGCTTTCTAGAATATTCACAGCAACACTATTTGTAACTGCCCCCAATTGGGAACTACTCAAGTACCAACAACAGTAGGCTAGGTAAATACATTTTGGTAGGCACACCCTTGGGGATAAGGAGGTCTGAGGAACTTCCTTGGTGCTGGTCAAACAAGTAAATTTGTTGTGAAAAAAACATAAGCTACACACTGAGGGTGTGTATACTTTCTGTAATGTATGCTACATATCAATAGAAAATCTTAAAGTCTATAGCAAACAGGAAAAGGGTGGCACCAGCTGGCACAGAATCAAATGACTGGAGATTAAACATTAGTAACAGCATTTATTAATTGGGCAAGAAACAATTTCCTTATTTCTCAGTTGCTTTACCTGTAACATGAGGAAAAATAAATTTGCTTCATGAGGTGAAGGCTAACTGAATTAAAAATGTAAGGTATTCATAGCAGTTCTCTGCATGTCTTACATATTGATGGCATATTTATTATCAGTCACTCAGTTACCTATTCTTTTTCAAATTATATTTTGGGAATATCTTTGCATGCCTGTTTACTTGAAGTTTTTTTTAAAATTTTTTTTAAATTTATTTTTTAAAAGATTTATTTATTTATACATACAAGCTGGGGTACAGGCCAGAGGCATGGAGCGGCAAGAGGGTTCACCAGAGACAGAGTGGGGAGCAGAACAGGCAGATCAACGGAAATACACTTCTAAGGGGAGCAGTGGGTGAGTCAGGAGAGGTCTGCTGTGTCATGTGGGAATCTCTCAGGCGGGGCGGTGTGGAACTCGTGTTGCCCGTGCAGACCGCTCCACAGCGCAGCGCTTACAGCTACGCCACCAGGGAGGCCCTTTTTTTTTAATTTTAAAGATTTATTTATTTATTTTTGCATAGAAGAACTGGGGTGCAGGCAAACGGTGCACCCCAGTGAGAGGATTCACCAGAGACAGAGTGAGGAGCAGAACAGGCAGATCTACTGAAATACACTGCTGAGGGGAGCAGCGGGTGAGGCAGGGGAGGTCTGCTGCGCCATACGTGGGTTAGCTACTTGGCCTGGGGATCCACCTCAGGTCTTAGCAGTGACAGTGCTGAGAGTTAACCCCTAGGTCCCCAGGGAGGCCTGTTAACTTGAAATTTTAGTTATAAAAGAAGGCCTTTTGATTTCCAGAAATTTCCCCATTCCTATTGTTGGAATGTTTCAAATGGGTTGACAGAGATCAAAGGGTGGGCTTACGACCTTATTTTTATCGTAGCTGTCATTTCTTTACTTTTGTTTCTATACATTGTGTATACATTTTCTCTCTCCCTTTTTATTTTTAGCCCTTTTATTTTCATGGGTTCCTGTTTTTCATTTTACTTTCTCCAAACTCATTTTAACACCTTCTCAGTGATTGGTTTAATTCAGACCCAATTTAGTATTGTTAAATTTATATGCATTTTGTAATTTTCCATTTTTGTTTGTTCTACCCACAAGTTGTTTGGGCAAAGGCATTCTTCGCCCATAGTTACAGCTACATTTACTCTTAAATTTATTCCCTTCTTTCCATGAGCACTTTAGTTCTTTTATGCCAAGAACTCTCACCTACTTGCACTTTTATTATGATTTATCTCTCAGTTAGTATAACATTTTATGGGGAAGATTACTAGTAGAATATTTATGTCTCCTTTTACATCTACAAATATATTCTTGTTTTAAAAGTAACCAAATGATAGTAACATAACATAGTTGGCTGCCTTATTCTCATAATTATTTTTTTCTTCAAACCTCCATAATTATTTTTGTTCCTTTTTTTTCTGATATTTGATTTTTCTTTGTCTTTCCTGATGATCCAGGAAGCCTCTATGAAATTAATGCTGAATGGATGGGAGGGATATCTTTGGACATATATGCTGCAGTTGCTCGGAAACATCCACCCACTTATCATCCTCAGGAGACAGAGAACTCAGCCTGTGCAACTTTCAAGAATACACAATAATATATGCATTTCTTGCCTCTATCTGCCCATTATCCTTTGCTTACTTGTCTCTAGTTACAGTTTTCAAAGTCTCCTAATCCTCATTCTCTCCTGCCCTCATTATTAGGTCCTGGATCAATGGAACAGAAATTCTTACTTCACATACTCTCCATGAAGAATTTAATTTTGCAAAATAAAGGACATTTCTAAGTAAAAGAAAAGCCCCCTCCCCTACTTAGCAGCAAATACTACAAATACCTATTTGTCTTAAGGGAAAGTGAGGTTCAGGACAGGCTGTAGCAGAAACAGTTCTTGGATTTGATAGAGGAATAGAGAACTCCTCAGGGAAGGGAGAGTAGGGAATACAGGCCGGGCCAGGCATGCTCAGAGGCCAGTGCAAAGATAGCCTCATGGGACTAGACTGTGTTGGGGAGCCTCAGACCTTGACCTGAGTCTCCAGGCCAGTTAGGACTGAGGCAAAGAGGGGGCACCTGTTTGGAAAGGGCTGTGAGTATGGAGTGGCCAGGGAAAGTGAGCTACGCGGCCAGAGCCTGTACCTGCTGGAGTGATTGCCAGGCTTGACTGCACATTCAGGGAAGTTTCTGAAGGACAGAAACTCATCTGGACATTTGACCGCAGAGTGGAATATGACCTGGAAGATCTCAGTGCACATATTATACTTTTAGTGAGATACGAAGGGAAGACTTCTGAGTTCAGTAGTGACTATTGCCCGCGCAGGGTTTGGCCTTGACCACCACTACAGCCAGAGAGAGGAGGACTTGTTGAAGAGGTTTAGAAGGAGGGATAAGCATAGTTTCTTCCTCAGTGCTACAGATCATGAGTCACTTGTTCCCACGCTGGAAGAATATTTAATATCATACATGTGAAAAAATTTAATTTTTCAGGAGGTGAAATCCATTTGAAAAGATAGTCATGGCAAATGCTGTGATAATTATCTCTTTAAATCAGAAATTCCTTTTTTGCTGTTCATAAGTAATGTCATGACTATAAGAACAACTTTGATATATAAAGAGATAATTTTTTTTTTCAAGTCATTCTTTAACCCATTCAACATAGCCCTGTAAGCAATGGAGTACTTCAGTAATACTGTTTGCTCTTTTTTCAATTTGCATAATCATTTTGTAAAGAGAAATTGAAAGCTATGAATAGAAATATTTAGGCTTCAGTCAATGCATTATTTAAAAAGTCAATAAGAACTTTTTAGGTCACCAGAATTGAAGTATTATTTCCGTGCTTCAGAATTAACTGAGTATTCCCTTAAATGCATTTGTTAAAAAGAGTCAACAGGTTTTTGAATTTGAGAGAATTGAAGAATACTAAATGCAAATTCACAAAAATCCTTTAACTCTTTGGTTCAAATAGTGCTGAAAGAGAGAACAACTTCATGACTACTACTTCACTGTCAGTAGAAAGAACATAGACTTGGTTTAAGTAGCATGATGCAGAATATGGATGGACAGTACAGTCAGCACCTCCAGTGGCCTCATTTGTGCTTAGCTTCAATTTTGAATAAAATTGTTTGCATCTTTATATTACATTTCTATTTGTCTTATTCCCACCATTTCATTAGTTTCTCATTAGAGAGTTTTCTACAAAAATTTGCTTTGGTTTCTGAGGTCTCATTTCAAAGGGAATTTACTGCCATCACCGTGTAAACCAACTATTTCATCAGAAAAAAATAATGCACAAAAAAAGAAATTTTTTTTCAGCATTGTGATTACTTGCAATCATGGCTATGTCATGAAAACAGGTGAGCTATTTGGATCTTTAATAATCTCTTAATAGCAAATGCAGCTACTCTTTTTTAAGTGAAAATTGCACTGGATTTCATCCTGGCACTTGGAATTTACTTGCAATTTTGGAATCTGAAAATATGGTAGAATATATTCAAAGTCATTTGAGATAAAAGACTGACAATGATACATAGCATGGGAAGGCATTGCAATTTCTGCTGTGCTTATTTTATCCTTTTCATGTAAATTTCTCTTGATCAAAAAGTTCATCATTTTTCACTTCTTTTGGAAGTAGAGGAAAGAATACATCTTAGTATACATGGGTTTATATATATCTTTGAATTTTTGATATCGAAAAACAATTACATAGTGTTCAAAGATCTATTAGAGGACATTTCCCTCATTTAATAAATGTCCATTGTTCAGAAAACTCATCACAAAACTTATACCTGGCATCTTTGGTACAGGTATCAGACACATTTGGGGGAGGCCTGTAGTCATCACTTCAATTTTTCAGAGAACATGTAAGAACATATGCCAGAGAAATAAGCCCAGTTTTCTCTGGTTTCCCACATCACAAAATAAAATTCTATCAAGTTGGATGGTATCTGTTTATTCTTTGACACAGTTTTCTTTTTCTTTCCAAAAATGGAGTTGTTCCTTCTCTAGTTATACTTTCATTTCGTAAAACCATCTCACAAAATTTCTCACATGTGAAGGGAATTTTCCTTCAATTTAGGCTATTTACCTTTTCTTTCATATTTTTGCCTATTTTTCTGAATATGTTACTTGGGATCAGACAGTTCTGGTTTTGAGTTTTCAGAGCTATGAAATTCAGAAGTCTTCATTGGCATTTCATAGTAATGCAAACTTAAATATGTGTTATTTGAAAAAGATATAGGTTGCCATAAACTTTGTAACTTTCCTCTAGGCTTTTAACATTTGCTATTTCCTCTGTATTTGCTTTCAGTAGTCACCTTTAAGTCTTTAAAAAAAGAAAATGCCTTATTTTCCAGAAATGGGTTTTTGTGTCCCACTCTATAATCAGGCTGAGAGGGATAAGATATCGCATCATCTGCCCACATGTCTGCAGCAGGGAAAACCCAGGAGCTGGGCAGGGTGAGAAGGAAAGAGACCACTTTGAGTCTGGGATGCACCGTCAGATTATAACTGTCAACATATCAGGGATAATGATTTAGACAAGGGGTGGGCAAAATCTTCTGTAAATGGTCATATGATAAGTTTATTTAGACTTCGCAGGCCATAAGATCTCTGTCACAACTATTTAACTCTGCTGTTGCTTCACGAAGGCAATCGTTGCCAATATGTGAAGAACTGGGTGTGGCTGAGTGCCAATGGAAGTTTAATTATAAGCGGAGGTGGTGGGGCAGATTTGCCCCATCTTAGGTCACTGACTCTTGATTTAAGTAATAATCCTTGAATTAAGATTATTTAGTAGCTAGTTAAAAACAGGAATGATGTTTGAATATTAACAGTCCTTAGAAAGCAAATATTTATTACTTATTTTTGGATGCATTAGACTGAGGGTAGGGATTATATGTACATGCAGCATAATATATATGTTTATATATATTACAAATATATTGTATAAGCACTGTGCCTGGCATTACTGTAAGTACTGACTTTATAAGTGAGTAAATAAATGCCATTACTAATCTACTCTTCTCTGGTTTACAGATAATTATTATTGACATGTCTGTCTTGTTTTTCTCTTACACACATGTAATTTTGACACTTTGGCACTCAGAAGACTTTATCTTAAGATATATACGTACCCGTGAACTTTATTTCTATGCCATCTGTACATTTGCTATTAGTGAAATCTGTCATCTAATCTTTCAGCTTTTTCTTGTCTCCTAACTCAACTCTTCACAACGATTCCATCACTAAACCTTTTTTTTATATTTGACTGCAAGAATTTTCTTATAGCCATACAGATGGAGAAAAACATTTCTTTAATTTTTCAAAATTCTTGGGGTGGTTTTTAAGTCTTCTACATTCTTTAACCAAATACTTATTGGGCATAGTCTCCAATGCATAACATGCCATCCATACTACTCCCATGAATGAAATGTTAATATTGTGCTTTTGCAGCCCAGAAAATGACTTCTATAGATAGGTCATACAACCCTTTGATATATTTCACTTTTACTGTCTATCCTTCTCTTTTATGATGCTCAGATCTCTCTCATGGGTCATTTTAGTCCAGAGAGATTATTTAATCACAAAGACTTCCTGTCTGTCTACCTTGACAACAGAATACGCTCTACATGGATCCTTCCTGACTAGCCCAGCTCACCGAGGATGAATTTTTACTGTCTTTACTGTCTTATTCATGCAGTCTGAACGCTCTCACCTATAGGGAGAAGTCCTTAGCTCTAGGCTTTCTGGTAGCACCCTGGCCATAAGCCCTTGATCCATTACTCCACATAGCAAATATTCTACTCTTCCAGAGTTACCTGAAATCCCGTGAAAGCTAGTGTTTCCAGGGTGGTCCCAATGTTCCCATTAGGTCTGCTGCCTATCAGTCACTAGAGCAAAAGACATCACCATCAGCATCTGCCTAAAGTGTGCCTCTGCCTACAGATAGACATGCATAGATGACGGTTTTGGCTCAGAAGGATAAAGCTAACACAGGAACCACCACATTCCGCCCTCCCCAGAAAATCTGATGGATTTCTGGTTCTCACAAATTGTATCAAAGGACCTCAGTATGATTACTCTCAAAGACCCTTAGAGTTCCTAAATCAAAACATGATCAAATGTTATGGGAGCCATTTTCAACTAAGCAGTTTATTTGACTTACTGGATACTTACTGGATATTTATCAGGTTCCAGTATACTTTTATACTATAAACATATAAATGTTTAGTGCATCAGAACCATGTGGAAAACCTGTTAACTATATATATGTGTACATACATATATGTTTACATATGTATACACACAGACATACACACATGTATATACATATATACATATGCATATAATATATACATATATATACATATATATATGCACACATGTGTATATATATGCACACACATATAAAAAAGTCCAGATCCAGAGTTTGAATCATTCTACATGGGGAAATGTCTGGAAATCTTTATTTTAAAATTTCCTCAGCTGATTCTGATGGTGATTGAGAGATCAAGCATTTAGAAATGCTGGGCTGTGGAACAGACTGATTCATGGCTCCAAATAGTGAGAGATGGTGTGGGACAGTGATGAGGGACAGTTGTATAGGTGTCTCTGGATCTTTACTGACTTGGTAAATCCCACCTACTATCCTATTAGCATCTTTAGAAGCAGACAATACTAAGAAAAGACCTGAATAATGTTCTTTTCTTTCCATTCCTGGTCTGGAAGAATGACTACACCCAACCCAAATGGGTCATGGTGACAAGTTCTGGGTGCATTCACCCTGCACAAGAAAGAGTCTCAGGGACCTAGGGAAGAACTGTTTCTGTTTCAGGGTACAGTTCTTAGAGATAATTTGGATTTCAGAGGGTAGAACTGGAACAATTTAAAACTTAGAAGAAAAGGAGTATAGGGCTAGGCAAGGTTCATTGGGAGCATAGAGAAGCTTGTCTGAGAATACCATAGGATGGTTTCCTTTGATTTGGAAGAGTGGAATACTTTTTCCCACTACCAGTCACTCTATTAGCTTAGCTGGATTATTCCATTGATTGGATGCTCTTTCTGTATTTGGGTTATGGACCTAGTGACTGAACAAAATATCAGAAACTATGGATGTCTGATCAGTTTGCATTAATGAACACACACGCATCTGTTCCAGAATTAGCATGCTGTTTTGTATCCAAATAGTTGGGTAAACTCCAGTGGGATGGAAGTAACACTGAGTAGGTCAGGAACTAGAATCTTTTATAAGAGTGAGCAAAAGGGGAATAGATGCAGTATATGCTTGAAGGAGGTCTTATTGGTAGGCAAAGCCTACCATTTAGAAACAGTTCCAATTGAGTATTAGGAGGTATTATTTTGGAAGAATGAAGTGTCCGGAGAAAAACACATGGCTTGAATAATAACCAGGGAACTGGCAGCCAGGATGTCGCTAATTTGACGGCCTGGATATGGCTGGGGGCTGATGTAGGGTTCGTATGTCTAAAGCAGGGCATGATGTAGGCACTATTGGCCAGGTTGATCCAGAGGGGAATAATGCGGAAGTTTAAGAGGCTGAGTATTGACCTTGGGTTGAATTTGATTCTGCAGAATGGGCAGGTGTACTGCAAAGGGTAGGTGCAAATCTGGGAATTCCTTCAAGTCATGGCCACTAATCTTAACTTTTTTCTAATACATGTTGCCACTGAAATTTCTCCCACTTCCATCCTAGTTTTAACTGTTCCAGTTTCAGCTTGTTCATAAGTTTGTCTACCCTAGAGTATTCCAAAGAGCCCCTGGAATCTACATTTACATCTTGTTAATCATTTTAAAGTTCATAGCTGCTGAGAACAAAATCTTCATTGATGTACAGCCTTGTTTAAATTTCCCTTTCAGCCTCTGTCATGTTGTAGTTCACTAGCTTACTGTAAATCTCATGAAAATTGCTTGTAATCTTTTACCAGCTGCTGTTCTCCATTCTTTCAGTACTGGCTTGTGGGAGTTCACTTTTTCAATCACTGTTTTTAGGTGGAAGCACATTAAAGAGAGTCAATTTAGAGCTCACCTTTTCCTTCCTTTCCTTCCCTAATGAATAGAAAAGTCATATTTATATGTCTAGGGGGATACCTGGGATTTGAAATTCTGATCTCCTGAGCTGAGAGCTAAAGCATTAGCAAACCCACCTATAAATTTTCAGATCTTTTAGAACAGTTTTTTTTTCCCTGAGAGACTTGAAGGTTATCTTTTGAGGAGCTGACTGAAGGAAGTCAGATTTGGATGATGGTAAACCTTTTCATTTCTCTCTTTGCATTTCAGCAGCCCATAATTGCAGTCTTTCACTGAGAAGTAGACCTGATGTTTGACAGCTTTTTTGCAATATGTGCAGATTAGAAGAGAAGTACGATCTCTGATTAAATGCCTGCAGGTAGGTGATCTGTGATTTTATTCAATTCAGTAATTTTAGTGAATACCCACCCTATGTCAGGATTTGGTTAGGTGTAAGAAATTCAAATATTAATAAAAGAAAACATGTTTTGGTATGTTCACAAGGAAAAGCAATAGAAAATGTCATGTCAGAGAGGGCAGAAAATTGCAATAAAATTTCACCTGGGCACTGTAACCCAAGAATGAGAGGGAAGGACATGTTCTTTTTGGTGACTGAAAGTCTACTCCCACATAACAGACCCAAGTATCTAAGAACTGCATTAGAGAGGGGAACACCTACAACTGAGATGGAAAATGGTTAGTCCTGCCTCTAGAGAACAATAGGACCCTGGAGAGTAGAAATCACAGCCAAACGCTGGGCCAGCAGATAGATACCAGCAAGGGCGGATGTCAAACAGCTAGAAATCAACCAAGGAGCCAGGACTTCAGGGGAGAACACCTCACACACCTGCCATAAGGGTTGCCTTTGGGCAGTCCTTATCGCTACCGAAACAGCATTTGTCCACAGCAGTGCCTAACAGCGTCAGCTTACAACTGTGCATAGACACTGGAGTTTGGGCCTTATGGGAAGGCCCTGTTAGTGGAACTTGTTGGGAGTGGAAAGAGTTGGTTCTCTCACAAGAGGTTCCCCTCTACAACTGGCCTCTGTGTTACATGAAACACCTGAGGCAACCCTGTCTGGGGCCATTGATGGGATTGAATTTTCTAAAGTGCTTACTGCTTCTAGTCTGAGCTTAAAGTCCCTAGAAGCCCTGAAAAATTGAGCTTGGCACTCCAGAGAAAGCTCTGTTCTTGGAAGTGGCTGGAAACAGACCCTGGAGGCAGCTCCTACTGGTCTGGAGCCCCTTCTTGGGCTACAAATCCAAGAGAGGGTTAAGAGAGATCTGCCAGGGAAGTGATCTCCTGCACACGATTCCTACAGAGACTGAGTAACAGCCACCTGTGACCCTGATTGAGACTGTGACCTGTCTACAGTCCAAAATCAGTAGTTCCCAGATGACTCTGCTCCTTCCTTGGGAAAAGTTCTATTTTCTTAAAAATTGGAATTTTGATGGGTATTGCATTAAATATGTATACATCAGATGGTCACTTTAACTATTTAACACTCACCATCCATGATGATGAAATATCTTTCCATCTCTGTGTCTTCTACATCTTTTGACAATGTCTTGTATTTTTGTTGTACAGCTTTTTCACCTCTTTTGTTAAGTTACTCCTCAATGTTGAATTTTTTTTTGATGTGACTGTAAATGGAACTGCTTAATTTCTTTTTTTCTAGTTCATTGTTTGCTTACAGGAATAAAAAAAGATTTTTTTGTAGCCTGCCACTTAATGATACTCATTTTTTAATACAAAAGAAAAAGTAAGATAACATGAACTATGGAAATTAAAAAAAAAACACATTACCTGGTACAAGGACATTAAATGTGGTTACTGATTTTACTGCCACCAAGACCACTGGAAAAAAACAAACAAAAAATCCCCTATACCTCACCATCATACACACTATAAATGAAATCTGTAAAACATTACTTTAGTGTTGTGTCAGTCAGCTTCTGATTATTTGATAAATGCATTTTACTTACTGAATGCTTACTAATGTTACACTGGTCTAGGCACTGAGAGTACAAAAGTCAACAAGAAGTAAAGTTCACACCTTGCTAAAATTTACATTGCAAAGCAAGATGGAGAAGAAAACAATTTCCACATCCTTATCTTTCAAGTGTTAACTGATCATCTAGTTTGTGCAAGTCATTTCATTGTGTGCCCCACAGCACACTGCTGACCATCAGGATGGAGAGTCAGCACAGAGCTAGGGTAAACACTACGGGGTAAGAAGTCTAAGGGGCAGGGTGATTGTCCTCTAATCTCCCAAGTGAGTCGCTATCTACATAGGTAGAACTCTCCTCAGCGTCTGATAGATGTTCCAGGCATTGACTAGGCTGGCTCTATTACTTTAGACAAAAAATAAGGTGGGGGTAGAGACAGGGTTGGCAGTAATTTTGTAGGAGAAATGGCGGAAAGAACCCTTGCGAAGCATTTCTATTCCTAGAAAGGCTTGTGTTGTAGAGTCTTGAGAGTTTTAAAAATTTGGATAAATTGAATCAAAATCAGGAGTTTGATAGTGAGCAATCCAATATTCCCTTTGTGCTTCCACATTACATTCTTTTCAAAGGAGAAATGAAATGAACTCTAACACATACATGTGTACATGGGTACCCCCCTCCCCCAACAGACCTGATGTAAATGAATCTAGTCGCTGACTTCAGATACAAAAGTACTACTAAGTGTAATTAGGTCAATAAAGGGCACAAAATGGAATAGAAAAGAACACAAGGGACCATGGAGATGGATCACGGGTGAATTTGTGGTGGGTTACCCAAGGGGAATACAAAATGTAAAAGACATAAATAACAATAAAAATATATATTAAAAAAAATAATCATAGTCTAGACTTCCAAAATGTGAGGCTAAACCTGTATTCAGAACTTCAGATGTTCAATGCCCTGCTTTGATTCTTGGCTTCCCTTTCCTTAATTTGAGCCAACACACAGTCTGCTGTAATTAGTACATCTTTAATGGAGGCAGTAATTTAGTGTCAGTGCAGGCACTTCTGCTGTTAAAAACTGAGGAAACAACAGAGAGATCACACCAAAGGCAACAAGAAAAATGGAACAATCAGAATGTGGGGGAGGAGGAGCTTTTAATGAATGATAATGAAATCAAAGGGGCCAAAGTCTACTACAAGCTCTGAAGTTAATAGTAGCCTTATTTCCCATTTAATGAGAGTAGGAGTAGTGTTCAGAGGAAAGGTAAGACTGTGATGTAAGCAGTAAAATGATACAGGATAGAAAGAATCTGAGGGCTTCCTTATAATAGTGTAAATCAAAAGTGAACATAAGAGAAGGCAACAATTATTTTTAGCAATTTTTAGCTTGGATTGTAGTCTTTTAAATCATAGAATATTTAGAGAAGTGTTTCAGTTTTGATTGAGTGAATGTTTGCTACATGCTGTTCGAAGTGGTATTTTGGGAGTATAATTTGTTTTCATGAACTTATTAATTTTTCTTTTACAATGTCTCTGTTCAAGCCTCTAGCTATATTTACATTTTACAAACAAACAAAAAACCTGAGGTTTGACTATGAGGGAGGAAGTTTTGTAAAGTTTACTATTTCTTATAGAAAATATCTTGTGCATATGTGATGGTTCCTGATTGTTCAGTCAAGTTTTATATCAATAGTTGCATATATTCTATTACTCTCAATAGCATGTGGAATTTTCCTTTGGAAAAAATACTCAGCATCCTGTACAACATGTATCCAGCAGTGTTCTGCACATAGTATGTTCTCACTAAGTGTGTCTGAAATGTCTATACTATTCAAAGCTTGTTTTATTTATTTTTTATTTTTTAAAGATTTATTATTTTTTTTATTTATGCATACAAGCTGGGGTGCAGGCCAGAGGCATGGGGCGGCGAGAGGGTTCACCAGAGACAGAGCGGGTAGCAGAACAGGCAGATTAGAAATACACTGCTGAGGGGAGCAGCGGGCAAGGCAGGAGAGGTCTGCCACACCATGTGGGACTCTCCCTGGCTGGGTGTCGAACTCGCCTCGCTGCTGCCGACAGCTCCACAGCGCAGCGCTTAACCGCTGCACCACCAGGGAGGCCCCAAAGCTTGTTTTAAACATGAAAACATTACGTCAGTATTTTTCACAAGAATTCTCTCCTTGAGTACTAAATCTTTGAATTCTAAAATTAACTCTAGAGATTAGAAAGGATTTCTTATAAAGCATATTTATAGATTGATATTATTATTTGATTATGTTAATTTTGAGTTTTTCTATACAGATTAGTTGATTTGGAAAAGGAGATGACAAACAAAATGCCATTAAAAGCAAATATTTTCACTAATATTTTCTCATGGATTTTCATGACTGATGCTTAATGTAGTGAAATAAAGCTTCTTTGAAATGTCTAAGAATTTAAATAGCTGTACTGTGAGGATTTAATACACCCAAAATTATTTTTTCTTGCCTTTAAGCAGATACATAAACTCTAAGCAGAAATGTGGTTTTGAGTCTTTTAATTCCACAATTTTTCTGTATCTATTTAGAAGATGCATCTTTAAAAAGATTTGCCTAGCACATAGTAGTTAGTAGCTTAGTAAAAGTTAGTCCAATGAATAGATCTATGTTATTTCCTTCAATTAGCCTTGCAAATTGGGTCATGTTGTGGTCTTGTCTCTGCATACAAAAAGTCAAAAAATGAATTAATTGCCCAGGAAAGAAGTTAAGTGTAAAGCTCCTGGAACTTTGTCCTTTCTTCTTTTGTAATCTCAACTTAATATGCAAATAAGACAAAAAACAAAGAATTAGAGAAGCTGTGTGATGTAGATTGTAGTAGATTGATTGTACTGATGGTCATAATTAATGTCCCTTTGTCCATACTTTTTGTTTTATAACTATCTCACCCCTTTCAATTCTGAGTCTTGGCTGACCTTGTGATTTTCTTCAGCTAACAGAATGTGATAGAAGTGATATCACTGCTGAAACTAAGTCCATGTCTCAAGACTCTTGCATCTACTTGCTTGAATCCTCCTATTCTTGTTCATTCTACCCCTCTGTCCTCATTGTGACCATGTCTGGGCTCCTGCAGTTTGAGACACATGGAGAAGAGCCCAGGTGTCCCCAACTGACAGTCAATAGAAATTGGACCTGCCCAGACAAGGTGAAGTTTACCACAGATTTATGAAACCAGAAGAACCTCCTGTTCAGTCTAACTAAAATTTCCAAGCAAGAGAATTTTTTGATAAAAGAATAGTTGTTGTTTAAGCTTATAAATATTTTGATGGGTTGTCATATAGCAGTAGCTAACTGATGACTGAGGTTAAGATCAGTAGGCCTTGGATATGTTTCTTAGTCTTTCTAAGATGTGTTTCCTTATATAGAAACATACTGTCCCTATCAAATTGTCATGAACTCTAAATTTGTACTGGGTGGATTGCCTTAGAGTAACTTAACACTTTGCGGTCCGCTCATGTGTTAGTACGTGTTTTTGTCACCAGTATCAGGTGGCCGCTCACATATTAATACGTGTTCATCTAGTCTCCGTTTTTTCATGCCACGGTGGATTTATTTGGAACTATTAGGAGCTATTTCTTTGATCGTACTCAGTCTAGAAGCTTTACACATTGTTTTGGTGAAAGTGTAGGGTGTTTTATGAGAGATATTAAAGTTTTTTTTTTAATATCCAGTAGTTCAGAGAGTTGTGTGTGTTTTATTGAATGCTTATACCATTCATGCGGTGGCACAGAAAATGGCCGGCCCCAAGGGCTGGTAAATTTAAAGGGCACCGGCACACAAAGTGTTAATAAATAGCAATTGGCATTACAACTCCTACTCCTACTACTAATATTGCTACTGATACTGTGATTATTAACTTTACTACTATTACAATGAACCAAGGGTTATAATAGGGATGTTTTAATTTGCTATGGAAATATGGAGAAGGTGGTAACTGATCCTTCAGGTGCTAGGGTAGGCCAAATAGAGGTGATAATATTTCAGCGGAATATTGGAGGCTATTTCAGGCCTGAAGATAAGTTGAAAACTACAAGGAAAAAGGAAGGTCTGTATTGATAAGGGAGGCAAAAATAACTGACTGTGCATAAGGTTTCACTTGACAAAACATTTTTCAGAAAAAATAATTTATCTTTACAGCATCTTTTCATAGCAGATTAAAAAAAATGATTTAGAGTTGGAGATTTTGGGTGTGCATGAATTATTTAAGGTCATTCAGTTTGAAAATCATGGAGACTGACTTAAATTCAGGCCTTTGACTCCAAGAGGCTAATTTCCTGTACACCAGTACTGCTTCTTCTATCATCTTCTTTCTCTAATGTATTCAGGGTTTACATAGAAAGTACTTATTTAAGATTGTCAGCATGCTCATGAAAATATATCCCTTAATTTAGAATATACTAAATGCCTCTTCAATTTTTTTCCAAGTATTAGTAAAGCAGAGAGGATGTCACTATAATTAGGTTAATATTGAGAATTTATGTATTCTACATTCATTTTGCATGGTGTGCATGTGTGTATGAATACATCCCATAGTAAACAACAGCAGTGTTTTGGACTATGACATTAAAATTTTGTTTTAAGTAATGTGTGTTTAGAATACTTGACATTTCCTAATTTTCTTCAATTGGGAATCTGGAGGAATTTGAATTACTTTCTTAAGGCTAAGGGAAAGACTTAATTTCATATTTTGACATCTACCTTTCTAATAACGTAGCAAAAGTCTGTTAATGATTTGGGATGCAGCCTGTGACTGAAAGATAAATAAATGAGTACTTCTGCAGCCCATTAACATCTTTTCTAAGGTTTAAACCACATGAAATTACAAAGTCCAGTTTTTGATGTCAGCAATTTCATTGTAAATCACACTTAATGTGGTTTCCTAGTTAAAAATGCCATTTTACAAGCCATTACTTGGTTGTCTGCCTTCAGGCCAAGGGGGGCCCTGATGGAGTAATAAATTTTGATGGAGTTTTGGCTTATTAGCAGTCTTCAAATTATGTTGATAATTGTCCCAGGTTTATGGAGATTACTGTGTCATTATGTTTAAATGAGTAGCCAGCATAACCCACTGAGAGCTGGGCCACTTGCATTGCCACATGATATGTCATTGTACTGACAAAGTACCATGGTCTCCTGTGTTTATTAAGAAAAAAATACCTACCATGTACTGTACATTGAATTCTATATTTTCTCTAATAGCTGATCATGTTTCTGAGTTCTAGCCTTGTATGTCCAACATTTTGCCAATCAGAAGGCCCCTTTTTTACCACAATTTCAGCTAACTGATCTCCTTACTTTTGACAATGGAAAACTAGATCACTCACTAGAAAAATGAGCAAAGAATTTGATTAGTCATTTCACAAGATAAGACACGAGAATGGCCATTGTGTAAAAAAAAATGTGCTCATCAGGACATCGATTTAATCAGAAAATAAAAATTAAAGCCATAATGAGCTACTTCTACCAACATAGCTAAAACAAACAAACTAACAAAAAAAACAGTAATACCAAGTGTTGTTAAGAATATAAGGATACGGTAACTCTCATACACTTTTGGGTGCAATGTAAATTTTGCATCCACTTAGGAAAAGTGTTCATTATTTACTGCTTTAATTTCACATTAGATTATACTTACTCTATAATTCACCAATTCCATTTCCAGTAGAAATGTGTATGTACGTACAAGATACAGGCACAAGTATATTCATAGCAGCATTATTCTAATAATTTCAAATTGAAAATCACGCAAATATCCACTAATAGTATACATGGTATATTCATACTAGGGACTCCCATGCAGTGACGTAAATGAACAAACTATTGTCAAATACAATAGCACGTATGAATCTCACGTGCATGGTGTGTGCAAAAGAAGCCAGACTCGAAAGAATCTACAAAACTATTTTACTCATATCAGTTCTGTGTGGGAAAAATAAATGGTTAGAATTTAGTTACATTTAGAGAGAAATAGAGAGTGCTTGGCAGGGAGCACCAGGATATCTTTTAAACAAGCATTTGCTGTGTGATAGTTCATTGAATAGCACTTCCTTCGCTTCCTTAGCTTACCTATCACAATTAACTCTCAGAATGAGCAATATTTTACAATAACTCCCTTCTACAAAACAAGATTATTTTTAGTAGTTATCACATGATAAATAATACATATTTTAAAATTTGTTAAAAAACTAAAACAGAAGAATAAGGGCAAAATAAAGTTAATTAGTATTTTACTTAATAGTTTGTTCTCTCTTACACTATTTTGCATTTAAAAACAGTTTGGCATAACTGTCATGTAGTTTGACATTGACTAAGTAACTAAAGCTCTGTTTTTCCATTTTTATTAATCACTGGGCCATCATATTTATTTCAAATCTACTGCTTAAGCTTAAACACAGAAATACATAGCATTATATGCTGGAGACTCCAATTGCACTCAAAGCAATCTTGTGAGATAGAAACTATTATCATCTTAGTCTTCTAGAATTGCCTTAACAAAACACTACAACATAGACAGTCTAAACAATAGCAATTTATTTTCTCACAGCTCTGGAAGCTGAAGTTTGAAATTAAGGTCTATCTCCTTGACTGGTAGATGGATGGCCACCTCGTCTCTGGGCCCACACATGATTGTTCCTCTCCACACTGACTGTGTGTCTGATCGCCACTCTGATAAGAACACAGGTCAAACTGGGTGGGAGGCCATCCAAAGGAACTTGATGACCTTAGAAAGGCCCTGTCTCCCAATACAGTTGTATTCTGAGGTACTGGACTTCAGCATATAAGTTTGGGGGAGGAGAATGTCATTCAGTTCATAATAATTATGAACTTAATTCTCAAAATAATATTTGTAATTCATCTCCATGTGTTGGCGCTTAACTGTGTTAATACAAAGGAAGTTCTTTGGATTAATTTCTCTGTTGAACAGAGAGTTTACTGAAGCACATAACATACTAATTTTATACAAACATGATATTATGTAAACAATACTATATACTAGCTATAATTATATATTTATATGTTTATAGATACATTTATATATAAATATTGCATATAATTTATAATATAAATACATGTGTAATTAAATACATGTATAATTAAAACTCAACAGTAACCACACAACTATTTAAAATTCAGATCAACACAAGATTTTTTCAGTAAATCACTGACAATGTTCAGAAATACTGATCCATAATGACAATTAATAGCAACCCAACTTAATTCTATTTTTTTTTTTTGTTCTCAAGTTTTGACAGACAACGTACCTGCTATTGCCTGAAGTCAGAACAGATTGCTCCCATGGGAGTGTCCTTGGTACAACTTTGCCATGACATTTTATACACACACACACACACACACATGCACGCACACACACTTTAATTCTATGTTTGATTTCAATATCTAGAGAAATAAGGGGTCACCTTTGAAGCTAGATAGATCAGGTTTCAAATCCTCCATATCTAATAATGGTGCACCCTTGGGTAAGCTGCTCTTCCTCTCTGTGCTTCAGTTTGTCATCCACAAAATGAGCATTACAGTATTTACCTCGCAGGATTTAAATTAAATCACAATGTAAAATACTTAGTTTGGGTTCAGGCTCATAATGAATGTCCACTGTCATACAGCCCACATAGAGATTTCAGTTATTGTCATTACATTTGTTTGCCTCATTTATTAGATTTTCAGCTTTCTGCAACTTATGGGATAATCAAGTAAGAAAAACACAGCAATATGTATTATTCTGTTAGTGAAGAAATGTGTAGGATGCAGTGGGAGCACAGTTGAAGGAAAAACAAAATTGCCTGGGTTATCAGGAATGACTTCCTAGAGGAAATTAATTTGAACTTGACTTTGAAAACTATGATCAAGCAACAAAATATAAGAATCAGTAAATGGCTAAGCATGATATATTCATAGGTAAAGTGGTTGTATTTAGACTGGCCCTGCTGAGGAGTCTCTGATCCCTGAGACTCCATGATAACCTGGAAAGTTGTTTTCCTCATCTTCTTCATCATCAAATGTTTTTTGCATACAACCAGTGCTAATTGCTAGCCCCATTTCCCCTAAAGCATATATAAAATTTTCCCATTTCATACAGACCATATTTACCATCAGTAGAATTCACACTCAGGTTTCCACGACTCCAATGCCAGTGACCAATGAAAATTATAAGGAATATATCTGTATTTATTTAGCTTTTTTCTTTCTTTCTATTATATGCTCTGTAATTTATAACATGAAGGAAATAGCATATTTATATGTATAAACATATGATTAATAATTAAATATAATTTCATGGGAAATAAGATTTTTAAAGATTTCCTTCACAGACATAAAATCTAGGATATCACACTAAATTACACCATCCTGCCTTCTCCATACTGCGTTCTAGTTCCTTATATAACTCAACTGTGTGTGATCCATCAATACCCCAATGACAAATAATACTTCCGATGGGTAAGGGTCTGAAAGTGAGAAAGGTAGAAGTTACTGTTAAATGGCTTCACATACGCCTTTTCAAAATGTGTCCGTTAACAAACAGTGGAGCAATTTTTTGCACTCACCACAGATATGCCTGTTTTGTCTTTTCCTATCCAAGTTGTTTTCTTCAATATTTGGTGTGATTGACATGGGGGTAGGCACACACTCAAAAAACATACTGTGTTGGCATCTCTTATGGATTCCTGAAGCAATGAAAGTCAGAAAAACATTGTCAGGATTGGGTCATAATAAAAGGCCCTATTGAACGCTGTTCTCCTGAGCCTGTAAATTCAGTGAAGTTTATTGTTCTGATCTTGAGTCCGCAGATTATGCTGTGTGATTTAAGGTACTAAAGAAGCAGTCAGTTTGAGCAGCAGTAAAATTTCTGCAGAATAAACAAACTCATAAACTGGCACTCTCCAGCCTCCTCCTACTGCACTGTTTTCTCTTGGATCCTGGATGACACGATTAAGGTAGTAAAATGATGCAAAGTACAAATTAACTTTTAGGACTTAAAAAGAAGGGTTTTACATTTAGAAAATGCAAGACGAAGTGCCTCCTGACTTAAATTTTGCAATAAACATAGTTTAATGATTTCTCACTTTCTATGTAACAAATGCAACAGTTCTTTCATATTTTCTGTGGGTTGGGCAGAGAAAGTGCATCACAAGCACAGTCACCACCACTGGCTGGCACTTGCTTTGGCTATTGTTGCAGTTAGTTGAAAATTACCTGAAGATTTCTAGGCTGAAGGTAAGAAATTCTGGTGTGCCTGTGGCACAATCACTTGTGATTGTTGTCATCCCTACAGCTTCCTGACATCTCCTTTTAAACAGCCAGCAGAGTCCTTTTATATTTCAGTGTCACTATAGATCTAAGGATTTTCTAGCCCTTTGTAAAAGTCAAAACTGTTTGGAGAGTGATTGTAGGTGTCTCAGAAGGGTTAAGGTAAAAGGGAATGACTTGGGGAAAGGAGAAGAAAGTTTTCTCCTCTACCTGAGAAGAATTTAAGTAGCAGACAACCGTGCCCCATCTTGGCTTTGCATCACAGAGGTGGAAAATTGTCCAATGCTGGCTGTGAAAATAAGCTTCCTATTCTCCAAGCCCAAGTATTTGTAGCTCAGCCTAAGAGCGCAGAAGCCAAATGTGTCAAAGAAGTACCAGAGTCACGTGACCTGAGAGACCACATCAGTCACGTGACTTGAGAGACTACATCGGTGCAGGACATGGCTATGTGGGTGCCGTCGCTCTGGACGGATGTCTGATGGCTGCTGGAGCATCACCGGTTCTTTCCAACTATGTAAGATGCTGCATTTTGAACACATTAAGTCTGGGAAGTGAAAAACCTTTGGAACTTATTTGCCCAAATCATGATAGAAGCTTACATGTCAGATTTTGCCAACTCTTAGCCATATCACTTACAAGAGGTTCAATTCTTGCACCCTTAAGCTCTACACATTCACTTCTATGGTATTAATTTCCAAATCTAAAAAAATTTGGTAGCTTTTTCCCCCCTTCACATCTTAGATTACAACTTATGATGTAGCTTATTTTCAGTTTCCAAAGACTCTGTGGGGTTAATATTGTATGTTTTTTGTAAATGTGTATATTGCCTAATTTTGATGGCATCTCTGTCCTTCACTGGGGAGTTTTATGCCTTAACTCTACTCTGCTTATTTTGCTTCCCAATACGAAAAAAAAAAAACATAGGGAGCAGCGCGAGGAGGTTTTACATTAACATATTTTAGCTGAAACTGAAAAGAGCAAAAGAAAGCCAAAAAATGAAAGCCAATGCCAGAACTGTATTTTTTTATTATTATTATTCTCTAAAGCATATGTGATATAGTGGGTGTATCATATTTCATTGCATTAAAGATACTGGTGATTGTTCAATCTTTATTTTATGTACTAACAGGAAAGAAAACATGCCACCAATGAAAAGATAATACCTTTTCTCTTAGATAAGTATTTAAATGTCTCTTAAAATAAGCACTTTAAACTTATTGAAAGCATTCTTAGGGTTACTTAATTATAGACTTTTTATTACAACCCTTAAACATGTATGAGAAAGGCAGTAAAAAAGTGAAATAAATTAACTAAACTGTTGCTGAAACTTCATTACCTCCAGAGTTTGATTTTTCAGGATTATTTTCCAAATCAAGGTGATCAAGTACTAAACATGGATTGAGTTAAAAGGAGCATTGGTGAAGCAACATTTCTTTAAAGAGCACTCCACTTCTGTCTGTGTGGTTCTTTCCCAATATACTGATAACCATTCTGCAAGTTTTGATATTGACACCTCAGGTTTGCTCATGCCACAGAAAAGGCAACTTTATCACAGTTGTCACCTGCTTACAACAATGTTAAGATGCTATGAATTTTAATAGGCAATCCCATTTCAATATATTGAGTTTATAAAAAGAACATGTACCTTGGATTTAAATAAACAAACTGTTATTTGTTATTAAATGAGTTAAAGACACAGTTATTTAATAGGATGAAATAGGAAAAACTTTTCTTCTTTCTTACATTGTTATTTTCAAGGCAACAGAAAAAAATTATCCTTTAAAACTTTCGGAAATGTTATAACTCACTATGTATAGTGAAATGATTTGCCAGTGTGATAGTTTGATCATTGTTTCCTGTTTATATACAAAATTACCATATTAGGTTTCACTTATAACAGGACTATAGGGAAACCAAATAGGAGAGAGACACTTGGGGGGGGTGGGGGGAGGGCGAGGGTAAGGGCACAAAATGGAGTAGAAAAGGACACAAGGGACCATGGAGATGGATCACGGGTGAATTGGTGGTGGGTTACCCAAGGGGAATACAAAATGTAAAAGATATAAATAATAAAATATATATTTAAAAAATCACCATATTAAATAAACATCATAACAGTCAAGTCGAAACTAGGAAACACGAGACGAAATTAGTTAATGAATGCACAATATTTTTCTTAAATAAAATCACTTTTTTCAATATATAGCTGCAAATACTTTTATATGGTTATTTGAATGCACGGCCATCTGAACGAAAATGCTTTTTCTTAATTATTTCTTTCCTGAATGTCTTGGGTGTTATCCAAACATGTAGCTCATCACCCCACATGGAGATGTTTTGAGCATGCATCAATGTATGTTACATACATGTGGTTATATACATGTGGTACTATACGAATATATTATCTGCATTTAAACCATGTACAAAAACAGATATGTGAATGTGATGAGAAGTAATTGCAAATTAGAATTTGTATATGATATTATAATATGATATTTTAATACAATATATCCAAAGGGTAATCTTGCATACTGATTTTGAGCTCTTCCTCCTTAGCTGTCAACATTGTGTTCAGTCTGATGAAGATTCTTGTTTGTTTCGGGGAAAATATAATTCATTATTTTCTCAGTTTTTCTTTTTTACTAGTTTTTTAATGTTAGAGGGTTAATTATTTCTGCAAGTGAGCCTTTGATTACCAGAGTATAACTTCCTCATGTGGCAAGAGTTAGTCTTAGGGAAAGTTCCCTGTGAAGTTAATTTTTATAAATTGACTCTGGCACCCCACTGACTTCATAAAATGGAAAATTTGTTTCTCTTGGGGCAGAGGGGAAACATAGCCCTTAGATGTAATAAAATCACACTAAAGTATAGAGAAAATCTTTGAAAAGACAATATTTAAAAGAAAATCATTACTTTTATGCTCAAATAATGTTACTCAAATGAGATTGTCTTGATTGCAGAACAGTAAAGCTCCCACTCTGCTTTTTAAAATTCTCAGTACAATACTAAATGACTGAAAGGAGAGAGGGAAAGGGTAGAGAAATCACCTTCACAAACTAAGTGAAAATTTCTCTTTTTATTTTTCCCATTTCTATTTCTAAGCCCAGTCCAACCTCTAGCTATTTAATATTCTCCAATTAATACCACAGTAAAAATGATCAATATTTCAAATACTATAACCAGCTTATCTGTATAATGTATAGTATTTTTTTTATCAAGCAAATCATTATATAAATAAAACTTGTCCTCTCATTATGAAGTTAGATTCTTTGGTGTGAGGACAGAACCTGTCACTAAGCTCCTTCACAGAAAGAACAAAGAAGGAAGAGGTATTTTCTACTTATGAATATTCATTTTATCTCAAAATGTTGCTTATATAGTGAATATAAGTGTACTAACATCCGGTGAAATCTTTTAGGAGAGAATGTTATAAATTGAATTATTAGATCAAAGGAATACGTTTTAAATGTGAAATGTTCTGGGAGTGTCTGAGTGCCTGTTTCCCAAAATATCCACCAATATTGATAATTATCAGTTGGTGATTTGAATGTACTGCCATCTGTATGAAATTGCTTTTTCTCAATTATTTCTCTACCCTTTCTTGGGAGAGGAAGAGAACCTGAACCTCCCCTTTCTATGGATTCACACTGTTACAGTACATATTACTGTTTTTAATTTTTTATATTGCTCTTGTAGAGAAATGGTATTCTTTGATGAAGTTTTTCATTTTTATGCAATGATTCTGATGTTCTGGCAACATACTAGAAAAGCAAACCTAGAACCTTGTTACCTTTCACAGTAAAGAAAGAAATGTACAGGAGTGCCAGAGTTCTTCCTGTGTTAGTCTGTGTGGGGTCGATGATGCACCACAATGAAAATGTGGATCACTGCATGCTGATGGAACAGGAGAAGAACAGGTCGGCTCACCCTTGTCCTCATCAGATGAATCAAGAGAATATTCTGCTGGAGGTTCTAGAATAGGGAGTCCCTCACCACGTGGAACTGGTCTCAATGCAGACATAATGTTTGGGTGGACTATTCTCAACTTCTTTTGCTTCGTTATTCTGCCAGAAAGAGGAGGAACCAAGCAGAAGTAACAGTCTTTTTTGTGGTTGCTTGGCTCTCTCCATACCATGGGGACTGCAAATGGCATGGACGGTCTTCTGCCATTTAACCACTGTGAAAGCTGTGTTGTACATGTAGCACAGCATATATGTGGGGCCCAAGGCTTGTCTTGGTCACCAACCTTGTATCCAAAGTAAAGATGATAAGCCTTCTTCACTTGAGAAGTGATATTTTTCTTCTGGTGGGCAAATGTCACTTTCCCACAAATAGAGCAGAAATTGTCCACACTATTAACACACTTTAGAGGCATGACTGTTCTGTATTGTGCCTATGGATAAAATAATAACAGTTCTATGGAACAGTAGCTTAAACTGTCTTGCACAAAGTCTGAAATATTTTCAGTGCTCAAGCTTTCTGACAGGGCTTTCTATAGTGCACTGCTGACGTCAGCTTACTTCAGCAGCCGCCTGGCAGTAGTATTGCATTGCATCATAAAATGATGCAATCTACTCTGGATGATGTGTGCATGATGGTATTACACAATGCGATGCAATATTACATCATTCTAGGCTGATTTAGGATGTTGTTGCAGTCCTACTGGACAAATTTACACGGTGAAAGACATAAAATGAATTATATGAAATATCTTCAAAATGATAGCTAATAAAAAATTTTGAGGGTTATATTCATGTTCAGCACATAGAGATACTACAGACTAGGGCCTTTTTAAGTAAGTAATGATCTCACTGTTGACCAGTACTATTTTAGTAGTGGGGATTATAGGGAGTTAGTAATATGTCATAGTAATTTTTGAGAACCAAGTATAATGTTTGGAAGTTGAGAACATCAAATTTTGTCTCTGAGAAAGCAGGTAGACACATCTAAAACCATCTAGAATATAAAATGGAAACTTCAGGGTTTACATTCCCAAAGAAAATGGTCCAAATGGATCCACAGGCATTAAGAACAAGAAAATTAAATACTTTCGTTTGGACTCTGTGATTCTGCAGAATGTGAAACTGACCCTGTGCTAGAATGCAGAATTTCCTAATTAAAAAAATTGACACTAGTATTCTGCTGTTATCTGACTAGAACCCTCTTCATACCTCTTTATGTATGAATTGACCTGTAACTAGCCAATGAACTTTAGCTAAATCCCAGTTTCTTTACTCCTAACCTGTCTTTCAACCAAAAAATTTAACTCCTTTGTTCTTAACCCTGGTCACCAAAACCTATATAACTTTAGTCCCTTTCTTAGATGAGGAGGTAGATTTGCATTTACTTCCTGTTTCCTTGCCAACTTGCAGGGTTTATTTGCAATAAGCCTGATTTCTCAAAGTTTCTAGTGTTATCATCCAATCTATGAACATTGGGTAGTGAGCCCTTTTGCTACGGTTCACATTGTCCTGATTCTTATAATGAGTAACTTTTTATTGCTTCCCAACGTGTTGTAAAGGATGCATTTTAGAGATCAGAGGCCAGATTTGTTTTTAAGTTTTCTTCTTTTTTAAATCTCTGAACAGAATTAAATTTTATTTTGGCAAACAGTTAAATTACTATATCTATATGCAAGTATATTCCACCTTGATTTTGCGGCTGCTCTACTTTAGGTCTCATTAAAGTAGGTTATTACACCTAAGATTTGGACCTCTAGATTTTCAATGGAAAGCACACATTATTTGAAAGGAAAAAAAAAACTTTCTGTCAATAATTTCTTTTTCCTCAGTATTGGGCAGCTGCTGAAATCTCTATTGAGTTCTGTTTTTAACCAGCTTTTGCTTTGTTTTCTTTTTTTTTTTTGATTGCCTTATCCACATGTGATACAATTGTCCACCAAATACATGAGGGTATTTGTATTAGACTTCATGGCTCCCTTTTCTAGAGTTTTTCTTATCCATGGTTTCCTACTCAGTTGAACCATGTGGAAAGACCTAACCTCTAATTTTTCACTTATGAGAGCAACAAAACTTTTACATTTTGCTTGATCTCTATGCTCTGTGCACATCCAAACTGAGTTCCTCAGGAAGAAAAATAATTAAGTTCCATTCTCACCTGCTTTGCTTCAATAGTCATTTTTTCTCTAGCATGGATGTTTTTAATCAATTTCAAGTCTTCCAATAATTATTGTTATTTAAAAAATATTTTTCTAAGATTCACAATATTTGCTAACAGGAGGAATTTGTTCAATCCATCTTTCTTGAATCAAATGGAGTTGTAACAACAATAACTATCAACCTGTATCTTTTAAGTCATGAACCTTGGGACCAATCTCTGAATTTTCACCAAAAATATGACTTTTTAAAATTGTTTGCCTGTAACTCGAGAGTTACTTGATTCTTTTGACCTTATCTCTCATGTATTCCAGTAGAGCTACCATGAGTTGCACTCACGGTGTAATGAAATAAAATGTTCATTTATCATCTAAGCTCAATAAGCCTTCCACTCTTAACTGTCATGAACTTCCTGATCTGCAAATATTAGTGTTAGCTCAGAGCCAGTGTTAAATAAATCCTAAAAAACTCCTAAAATATGAGAGCATTTTTCTTCTCTCTCATATATTCTCTCTCTCTCTTTCTCTCCTCCCACTCCCTCCCTCCCTCCCTCCCTCCCTCTCTCTCTCTCTCTCTTCTCTCTCTCTCTCCCATAGTTTCCCTCCCCTAATCATTCTCCCAATGTATAGCCACAGATAACTTTGGGGCTATATCGACAGAATTCATATTTCACATTTGAAATCCTGTGTACAGTCTTTCTGCAAGGACATTTGATCTCCAGATTATTTAATAGGGTCTGAGTTTCTAAACTGGCTCATTGGTTGGTTGTGGACTTTTGATTTATTGTGTTATATTTATACTGCCATAAGTCAGATTCTAATTACTCGATCTGGGGTGTTTTTCAGTTATTCAAATCAGGCAGGACCTTAGTGGTCACTGATCAGTCTTTATCAAAAGCCTGTGAGTTAGTTCATTCTCATTGCCACTCTAGCTCTGCTGCCTATTATGATAACCACCTCACCTTGTTTCTGAGTTGTACTTCATTATTTCATTTTTTTCTTGCTGTCATTTTATTAGCTTATTTCTTATACTGCATTATTTTTATTGAGGAAATGTTGATTTACAACACCATATATTGTTCAGGGATACATTTTCACACCTCTTCAGATGTATGCTACCACACCACACCAAAGCACCCATAATCCTCCACTAAATCCTCCATTCATGTGCCCCCAGTATTTCTTTTAATAACCATGACTCTCCAATTTCTAGTGAGATAAAGGAGCCCATTTCAAAGCAGCATTTCCCATTAGCTTGCTTTGTATGCAAAGAATAGCACTAACTCTTGTTTATGAATATTAACCCACCCTTCCCAAAGTTTTCTTCAATCCTTGATAAAGAAAGTGCTTTCGAGACATTCTTGAAATTATATTTAGTAGAGGGTGAGTAGATTGAAAGTGATAAATCTACTCCAACATTCTTTTCTCTAAGTTTTGGATTTCTTCTCTATATAAAATTAAGAAATTTATATAAAGCATATTAAACTTTAAAAATTATGGACCAAAAGTAAATCTAAATTCAGTGAAACAAAAAAATTTGATTATAAACAATCTCAGGTGCTTCAACTATCACACTGAAAGGGAATATCTGGTCAGTGCCCACATATTTATAAGTTCAACCCAATATGAAGGGAACAGTGAGTTAACATGCTCAATATTTCCACTTCTAGAAATATCTCCTATAAAAATACAAGTACTGAAACATTATTTATATATAAAGATCCCCAATATTTCCTTATTTATACCAGTGAAAAAAAGAAACACATTGCAACTCCAAACAACTGGGGATTGGTTATACTCACTATGGAATAATCACGTGATGGAATATTATGGCACCACTGAAAATAATGTCTTTTAAGAAGATGTCATCTTAATTCAGACCGCTATTATATTTAAGTCAAATGAAACTCTGAAGTGTTACTTACAATTAATGTAGCAGTAAGTATATTACTTCAATTCTGCTTTGTATATTTTAAAACAAATACATAAAAATGTGTTTATAAGAAACACATTACCTTTTTAGTAAAACAAATATTGATACTATTAAATAAATAACTGAACATGTCTATAGAAGGCAGCACATACTATGCTTTCCTGATGGACTTTGAGTTATCCAGTGTGCCCAGAATTAAGGATTGTATTTAAAATAGTGGGAGATATGTTTGAGCTGCTAGTGCAGCCAGGCTTAGTCTCACTTTTTGATATTCAAAGTAAATATGTAGATATACTTCTTTTTTATACATAAACAAAATAAATTAGCTAACTTTTTAAAAAGAATCATACTGGTTGATAATGATGCGTGATGATAGCAAAGCCACAATGAACATATATTCTAGTCCTCAGGAGCACTGATTCATTTTATTTTAACTCATTCTTCTTAAATTATAGACCCAGCCAGTATGATTCTTTTTAAAAAGTTAGCTAATTTATTTGTGTATAAAATAGATGTGTATCTACATATTTACTTTGAGTATCAGAAAGTGAGACTAAGTCTCCTGAAAATTGTTCTGAGAAGGTTTCTGTATGTATATGTAGTCTTTCTCCCCCATTGTCAATAGGGAGAGTTTCAACAGGTCTGGGTTTATGTGCTAATCTGCTCATTGTTAGCTGCATAAAAAGGTCAGATTTCTTAATACCTCACAGTATCAGGTTTTCTTTAAATCTTATGGAAACTTTAAGATTATCTGTTACCATATTAATAAGGGTCAAATGAAATTTTATATGGGAAGTGTTTTGTGAGGTTAAGCAAAAAATATTAGGTTACATATTAGGAAATATAAAATGACAAATTACAGGTAACAGAATGCTTTCTAAAATGCTCTTTATTTACTACATTTGGGTTTCTACTATAATGAATCCATCCTTAATTCTCTTTCTTTGTCAATATGCTCATCATTTAGTCATTAATCAATTAATCATTCAATGCTTCATTTATACCTTAAAATTACTTGGTTGGTGGCTTCAGATGATAGTGGAAAGTGGTTCTCTGTAAGGATTTGTTACAATGGATTCCTGGAAAGATCAAATGAAAGAGACTTGAATACTGGATCAGATTGACTGCTAAGCTCTGTGTGATCTTAATGTCTCTAAATTCTTTCCAAATCTGTTTCCTTTGCTTATAATGAGAGACAGTGTTAACCTGATGATCTAAAATGCCTTTGTTCCCTGATATTCTTGGAGTCTTCATAGCAGTATTCATTTATTTCAGATGTGACTTTTCCTAAGATGCTGGGTTGTGGCTGCCACTCTATGCCACTGTCCATAACCGGAGTTTGGATCTGCTATGGAAAGATGGTGAGAAAAGCCAATAGAGGGGGGTAGCACTAAGCTCTGCCATGATTCAGAGCATATTTCTCATGGAAAACATGTTGATGGAAAGGTCAAAGAGCAGGAGGAGAGTGAAAGGGAAGTGAGAAATGGAAAATCAGACCGCTGACAGTCTTGCTTCCTTAACCTTGAAGGAGAACATAAGGTCCTCGTTAAAACAATCCTCGTTCTGAAATCACCCACACCCTGTTGAATCCAATACTTCATGCATGCCAGCACCCACCATGCAGCCAGCCTTCTGTGCTTCACACAGAATATCTAACTTCCCACTCACAGCTGTTGTTCCATCATGCCTCAATCTTCAACACAAGTCTGTTGCCCAAGGCAGGGTGTCCTAAATCAATGATTCCAGAATACTTGTGCAACAGAATCATCCATCAAGCTTGTTAAACACCCTGATTCATGGGCCCAATTCTCAGGTATTCTGATATTTTGGGTCTGGGTGGTGTCCTGGAAAATGAATATCTGACACATACAAGGGGAATCTGATGTAACTGACTCTTGGGTTATGCTCTGGGAAATGCAACCTCAAACCAACTGCCCCAGGGTTCTTTGACTTCACAGTGTATCCTTTCCCTCAGTGAAAAGTTGTGAGTTCTATTTTTAAGTCTTCCATTTTTATGGTACAACTTGTTATATCTCAAAGCTTTTACAAGTTGCTATATAAATGTAGCAGTATATGGATGTCTAAATATAGCTATACATATATAGAAATAATATAACCTTCCCAGAATGCTACATTTATAAATTAAAAATGTAAAATATATCCAACTATTTATACAAAAATGTCAACCAGTGCACACTTGTGATATATATGAGAAATTTAAACTTAACATATTTTTGTTCAAATTGTATTATATAGGACTCATAGAAATATTTAATCATCCATTTTTGTTCATTTTCATTGTGCATGTGCAGGGAAAGACTGATGTACTTTAATCTAGAAAAGTATGTTGGGTCTTGATTTATCAAGTTCTCTTTTATATTATCTAAGGCTCTAAGACACCACTGAAAGTTCTTAGAAAGTGATTAATAATATCAGAATTAATATTTTGTGTCAAAATTTGAAAAATCATTAATTTGAAAGAATTTTTCCTCATTGTAACTTAATGTCTTCAGTGAAAATATTTAGCAGTAATGTGCTATATTGAACAAGGCATTTAGTTGATTCATTTTGTCACTTACACATTCAACAAATATTGATAAGTATTAACAGTCTGTTAGGTAATCTACTAGACACTGCTTAGTGAACAAATAAGCAGAATGGTCTATGTAAGGTTCTATAAAGAAAAGTACTATATAATGAAAATTCCTATAAAGAAAAACACCAAATTTTATATAACAGAAAATACATTGTATTCTGAGAAATGAGTAATGAAAAAGAGTAAGATAGGTAAGTTTTGTGATAGTAACTCTTTAGGCAAAGAAATAAGCTGAATGGTTGCAAGAATAGAATACACTAGGCAATTCAAGGAACTAAGGAAGCCTGGAATGGCTGAATTCTTATGATGAATGAACTTGTTATGGGTCAAGGCCATGATAAAGAGTTTGAGTTTTATTCTCAGTGATGTAGGCTTTGGAGTGAGATTCTGCAAGTTACTTTATACCCTTAATACATTTCTGCTAAAGTAGCTACAGAAGTTTCTGTTTGCAACCAAGAAACTTCAATGATAGAGATGGAGATGCTGACCTACATTTCAATAGAGTCATTACAAGGACCTACTGGTTGAGTAGCAAAAAAGAAAGATTCAAATAGGGACAGATTACATGGACAAGTTTCTGAGGAGTCATCCATTACATGTGTTTGACATTGTCTTAGCTTTTTCTGTTTAATAAAAACTATAAAATCTGTTTTAACAATATATATGATTCAGTGGCACAGATTCACCTATACAATTCTGCAGTCAGATTTCTAGTTTGTTTTGTATGTTTCTTCGTATTCTACACGAGTGAAATCAACCAATATTTGTCTTTCTCCTGACTTACTTAACTTAGAAAAAACCCTCCAGTTCCATCACTGTTGTCACAAATGGCAAGATTTCATCATCTCTTTTAAAAAATTTTTATAACTGAGCAGTATTTCACATCTTCTTAATCCACTTCTTTGTCTGTGGATACTTAGGTTGTTTCCATAACTTGGATACTGTATATAATGCTGTAATAAATATAGGAGTGCATATATTCCTTGAAATTAGTGTTTTTGCATTCTTTGGGTAGATACCTAGGAGTAAAATTGCTGGATCATATGCAATCCTGACAAAACAGAAGAATGAAGGTATTACCCTCACAGATTTCAAAATATACTACAAAGTTATGGTAATCAGAGCATCATGGTACTGGAATAAAAATAGACACACAGACAAGTGGAAAAGAAATGAGAAGTGTGAAATAAGCCTGCACTTATATGAACAGTTAATCTATGGCAAAGAAGCCAAGAGTATACAATGGAGAAAGGAAAATCTCCTTAGCCAATGGTATTGAGAAAACTAGATGGGAACATGTGAACAATTATAACTTGACTACTCTCTCACATTACATACAGAAATTAAAACTGATTTAAGTACCAAACAAAAATTTCAGGTTTGGGAGATCTCATGGAGCTTACTTTGTGCTGAATCAATCAAGAGTCCATGAACCACAAATCGAGAGACTCTTCTCTACTATTAAAATAAAACCTCTCACCATTTTTTTTAATTTATAAACTCACATCTATAACATATTGTATGAATTTTGGGACCATATCCTGGATTTTCTTTATAACCAAACTTACAGCATTTTATTTGGTGCTACTGCTGATTCAATTTCTCTTTATTTAGAATTATCTCTCATTTTACCATAATAATGGATATAAATTTTTGTTGACATGAGCTGTGGGTTTTACAAGAGATATAGTCTGATCTTAGTTTCTTTTATATGTACTTATACAATATACAGTTATCTTTTTTTGCATTATGGCTTTCTACATTCTGCTAAAATTTAACTGTGTGTAATGGAAATAGAAAAAAAGTCAAATGTTAGTTTAAATTTTAAGTATTATTCATTCTTTGGGGCCAAGTGAACAAAGCTTAAGTAAAATTTTTCTTCTTTTAATGATGCGGTCTTAATCATGCTTTTAAAGAGATTATATTTTCCACTGTACTCCAAGTCCTTGAAAGCATAAAAATATTAACACCTTTGGATTATCCCAGTACTGAACAAATCAGTTGGTATGGAATGCAGCCCATCAAATGTTTGAATGGATAACAAATGATAACAGAAACTTTGTAAGTTTCTTTTTGTTCAAACAGAAATTGTGTTTTTCATTTTTGTGGTTCATTTATTGTTGTATGGACAAGTTATTAAACAAACAAACAACTATTTTCCTTCCAAACCATATATGACTACTTAGTTTGTAATTAGTATAGAATTGTTAACCACAAGTGAAAGTAAGAAAAAATAAAGCTTTTTTCTGGTGAAATATTTCTTCATTTCCTCTTATGATCAAACTTCTGGAACTAAAGTCAAAAGCAGTTTTCATAAAGAGGCATTTATGGGTTCTACTTCAAAGTGTCATTTTTGAGATATCATGGAGTAGAATAAAGAAGTGCACTGTTGAGTGAAAAGGACTGACTTAGAACATGGGTTTAACTGTGCCCAGCTGTGGAATTGAGGCAAGTTATTTAACTTTTATATGTCTCATTTCCTTCATCCATAAAATTGATGTTATAGAACACATATGGTTGTTCACTTATTTCATAAGTGAAATAATATCACAATCCTCATGGTAGTACTTGAACTGTAGGATATATAATAAATGGAATTTATTAGTATTTTATTTCTTCATAGACAAGTTGTGCTATAGAACAGTCTCTTGCTTTTAATTTGCATCGTGTGTCATGCAGAAGATGTGAAATTTCAGCACACATATATATGTAGATTTATTCGTCATATAAAAACAATAAAATAATTACAGTAGAAATCAAGGGAGAAAGTATAATTGAAGTAGGAAGGGAAAAATATGCAAAACCAAGTATATTTCAGTGATTGAGACTAAAAATCAATTTTGAGTTCCCTGATAGTGGAGATGGCTATGTAAATGAAATAGAATTCAGAAAGAGATTTGGAAATAACAGATCTCTGTTATTTGCATTCTCATAATCCTTTACATATAACCAATTTTCCTCATATTGCTGCATCCTTCTTTAAATACTAACAAACAGGTTACTGCAAAATATGACTGGCTGGGGCACAATCTGCTTCCTCCAGTTGAATGTTCATTATATGATTATTTTGTCCATTATACGATAATTTTGAAGTCTACATATTCATGTTGTAAACTTCATCTCTCACCTTTTCAGTTTGTTGCTGTGGGGCCTGGAGAAAGTTGTAACTCATTATTGCTTTCCTATATTGACAAGGTTAAATTTGGAGAAAATTTTCTTAACCACATCTTCTAGATGTGCTTGTGCCAGCTATCTTTTTAAAAGTCTGACTCTATCTCCCTCTCTGTCGGTATCTGCCGTACAACACAGCAACTCCACTCTTAGGTATCTACCCACAGAATTAGAAAGGAAACCTGCATTCCTATCTTTTTGCAGCACTCTTTACAATAGGCAAGATAAGGAAACTTCGTAAATGTCCCAGTTAGATGAGTAAATCAAGAAAATGTGGGGTATATTCATAACAGAATACTACTCAGTGATCAAAAATAATTAACTCATGCCATTGCAGCAACATGGGTGGAGATGGAAGGGATTATGTTAAATGAAATAAGCCAGAAGGAGAAAGATAAATACCAGATATCATTTACATGTGGAATGTAGAGAAACCAAACAAAAACAAACTTTAAAAGCAACCTTTGAAAACTGACATAGATCTGAAGCACCCATGAGGGGAGGGGAAAAGGGAGGACAGAATGGATGAGAAAAAGGGGACAATAAGGGGCTGGGGTAGAGGACTCTGGGTGCTTTGGTGGTGAGAGGTATGATGGTCACATTTGGAGGGAGAAACCCTACATTGTCCAAATAGATGTAAAACAATGGTTCATCATTAATAAAAATACTTTTAAAAGCCTCAAAAGTTTTATAGTAAACTCTCCTAGTAATCAATTTGCCAATGCTTTTCTCCATGAACTCAATAGTCTGTTCCCTATGCCAATCTCAACTCCTTTAAACTTAATTTAAGATTCTTCTTGGTTTCTATTTTCTTCTCAGTAAGGCTCTTTTCTTCATAGGTATGAAATCTTTCACCTGCATTTTCTTCAGTGTTGTTCTGTGACCAGTAGAGCTTGCAGAGATTTTTCAGATATCTCCTTTTTGGTAATTTTGAAAGATACTTTGGGAAGAGTACTTTACAATTTTACATGTTTCTGTGGTAAAAGAAAGATGAAGAAATGACAAAATCTTATCAGATAAATGCTCAGCAATCAGGGGAAAAATTGTCACATTGTCATATTTTTTATTCCCTGTTGGGTGTGATTATCTCTTTCAACATCAGCCTAACTGGGCAGCTCCCTAATTAAACAGTTAGCTTCAATAGTAGCAGGCTTTGAGATAACAGCGAGAGCAATAATGTGACTTTAGAAAAGTAGCTGTAGCTAATGAATCATAATCATACAGATTTCAAGTACACATCACTGAGAATACACTGAGTTAGAATATTATTGCTAGAATTGCTAAATAGCACTAACCGCAACACGGAACCTTACATTTTCCATAACCTAGCCCTTCTCTTCCTTGGAGACATAACTAAATTACTCAAGCTTGCTTCTCTCCCCTGTCTTTTGTAAAACAGTAGTTATAACAATCATTGGCAGGACACTCAATCAATTTGTTGGTTATTTTGATAAATCTTTTGTATTATATACAAATTTACTATTTTTATATTAGGTCTCATTGATATAAATTGAGTTTATTGTATCTAGATTTCCTGAAGAAAAATTGTACTTACGTGTTCAATTTATTTTCATTGCTTAACAGAACTTAGTAAAAAGACTTTTCAATTATCTCGGAGATTGGATGGTCTAATGTAGTGGAAAAAACACTTCCATAGGAATCTGAACACTTGGATTTGAGTTTCAGTCTCCATGTAAGAAGCAGCATGGTTACTTAAATCTTTTGTTTCCCAAATAACAGAAAGTACTTTTAAGCTTTGACTCATTTTTCCTCAGGAGAATAAAATAAAAAATGCAAAAGTGCTTTGGGGATTACAGAATGCTCTGAAAATATAATGTCTTTATGGTCCAGTCCCATGTATTCATTGATATGTTCATGCAAAATGACAGATCTCAATGACAACTTTCAGATTTTAATTAGTCTTTTTAAAAATATAGTAAAAGGTTATTTTCTAGATTTGGAATTGCTAGTTCTGTACCAAAGAATGGAAAAAACAAAAAGATTAATGCAAGTATAACTGGATTTAGTTTTTGATAATATCTTTGTTCCTATTCTTTTGTACCACTATCTATTTGCTATTTGCTATTCAATCTTTCATGTTTGTGAAACAACTCTTCTCTAGAACCACTTGGAACAAGATATGGGATCTTTACTTTCATGTTGTGTCGATGACAATCTGTTCATGATAGTGCTTTGCCTAGGAATGTCCTAGATGCTCGCTTGCCATATTATTTGTTGGAGGCCCAAAGACAGGGGCCAGTGTTGTGTCTGGGCTGTTCCTTGTGGTTCTTCTTGTGATGATGGAACACACTTCAACAGAAACTTTGAAGAACAAGATTTAGTACTCATAAGACCCAAAGGTTACATAACACCCCCAAGGGACATACAACAAAGCTGTGGAGATGGGTGGGCAAAAAGGGCTAAGGACAAAGAGAGAACCTTTGGCTTTCCCCTTATTGGAAGCTGAGAATTGGGTTTGGGGGGGTCATGGGATCACATGTTATTGGCTAATCTGAGGCATCAGAGTGTTATTCAGGGCACAAAAGACACTTCAGGGTCACTCACGTAGTCAGTTACCTAAGTTGCCCAGGGTTTTCTGAATGTTTTCAACACTGTTTATCTTGTTTTTTCTTAAATTTGCACTTGTCTGATAGATCTTTACAACTCGTTTCATTTTTTCATCTTCTAGCTTTTTATAAAGAGCATATGTTCTCCAATTCTCAGTCTTATTTTCTATTCAACATCTATTAGGAAACTTCATATATTGGGAGATATGATTATTGCATTAATTTATTATAGTTAGCTTAAAAACTCTATAAGGTTTTATTTTTCTCCATTTCTCTAAAGAGAAAGCAAAATATTAAGGTGGTGAAAGAAATTTTCCAGAGACATACACCTAAAAATTGTCTATTTATTATAAGATTTCTTTAAAACATTCTCATATTGATTTTTATTTCTGATTTATATTTCTTGGGCAATTTTTCTTACTGCATTTTGTTATTTGAAATACACTTTATTTTGTTTTATCTTAATTTTCAAAGACATGCATTCTTTCAATTTGGTCAAAAACACTTAACAAACAAAAGTGTTTAACAATTTACAAAATTCAATCATTTCAAAGTGTACAGTACAGTGGTGTTAATTCTATGTACATAGCTGTGCAATAGGTCTCAATAACGTTCTCTGAAACTCCTTTTAAAAACACCCTTTCTCTCTCTCCCGAAGACATATAGTCTTGTCTCAAGAGGACACAGTAATTATTTTTTTTTGATTATTTGCATCAAGTTAAACTTTGAAGTCAAAATTGAAGTTGAAGTTTGAAATCCAGGGCACATTCATTTTCTCCCTTCTAACTTCAAGTGCTTCATAATATAATACTGGTTTTATTTCCATTCAGTTGTAACATAATTGCTTTTGACCTATGTATCTTTAAAAAAGAATGTTTAGACTGTTTTTTCAGCTTTATAACTAAGTTTGTAAGACTTAGAATTATCTCTACTTTTAAGTGGTCTGAGTTCACTTAAAAATCATTTCTGTGACTTCCCTATGACTTTTTCATTAATTCAACCTTTCTTTGGTGATTTGAATAGGTATTCAAGAATTTCTTTTGTTTAAGTTGTGGGAATACCTGCTCTGGTTTTTGAGCCCTTACATATGTTAAAATATTTATTACTGCTCTAAAAATTCCCAATACCACATTAGCAAGAGTTGCAATTTATAGCAAGTTAAAAGTTTGAAAGATTTGTCAACTTTTGATTTCAGGTATAGTATCACCTTTTTTTTGGTTTTTAATTTAAAAAATTTCTTCTGTTACATTACTCTTTTACATTTAGGGCTGCTTGGTGCTGTCATTATATTCAGATATAAAACCATATATATCTCACACCAAAATCAGTAGCCTTCCTATATGCAAACAATCAATCGCAAGAGGAGGAATCAAGAAAACCACCCCCTTTACAATAGAAACAAACAAAAAAAAAAATCAAAGACCTGGGAATAAATCTAACAAAAGAGGTGAAGGACCTATACAAAGAAAACTATAAAACATTACTAAACGAAATAGAAGACACAAAGAAATGGAAAGACATCCCCTGCTCATGGATTGGAAGAATCAACATTATCAAAATGGCCATACTACCAAAAGCAATTTATAGATTCAACGTTATTCTAATAAAAATCTCAATGACATTCTTCAAAGAGATAGAACAAAAACAGATGAAGTTCATATGGAACCACAAAAACCCTCAAATAGCCAAAGCTCTCTTGACCAAAAAGGAGAATGGAAGAATCACCCTCCCAGACTTCAAACTATACTACAAAGCTATAATAATTAAAACTGCTTGGTACTGGAACAAAAATAGACACACAGAAATGGAATTGAATAGAGAACCCAGAAATCAATCCACATATATATGGACAATTAATCTTTGATAAAGTTGCAAGAACATGCAGTGGAACAAGGGCAGTTGTTCAACAAATGGTGCCGGGAAAACTGGATGACTACATGCAGAAAAATGAATCTAGACTACTACCCATGCCATGCACGAAAACCAATTCAAAATGGATAAGAGACTTGGATGTAAGACCTGAAACCATAAAATATATAGAAGAAAACGTAGGCAAAACAATACATGACATACATCTTAGTAACATTTTTAAAGACACATCCCCCAAAGCGAAGGAAGTAAAGGAAAAGATAACAGCTGAGATTAAATCAAAATAAAAAGCTTCTGTACAGCAAAAAAGACTTTAACCAAAACAAACAGGCACCTACCAATTGGGAGAAAATCTTTGCACACAGTACAACCGATAAAGGTCTGATAACAAAAATCTGCAAGGAGCTCACACAACTCAACAAAAAACGAAGTCAACAATCCAATCAAAAAATGGGCAGAAGAGCTAAAAAGACACTTCTCCAAAGAAGAAAAGCAAATGGCCAACAGCTATATGAAAAAATGTGCAACATCACTTATAATCAGGGAAATGCAAATCAAAATCACAATGAGATACCACCTCATGCCAGTGAAAATGGCACACATTAAAAAAACAGGCAATAACAAATGCTGGTGAGGATGTGGAGAAAAAGGAACTCTTCTACACTGCTGGGGGAATGCAAATTGGTCCAACCACTATGGAAAGCTGTATGGCGGTTCATCAAACTGCTAAAAATGGAGCTTCCATATGACCCAGCAATACCACTTTTGGAAATCTACCCGAAGGACACAAAAACACTAATCCAAAAGGATACATGCACCTGTATGTTTATTGCAGCTGTATGTTTATTGCAACCTGTATGTTGTTTGCAATAGCTGAGGTATGGAAACAACCCAGATGCCCAAAAATAGATGATTGGATCAAGAAGATCTGGTACATATACACAATGGAATACTATTCAGCGATCAAAAAAGATAAACACATGCAATTTGCAGCAATATGGAGTTAGAAGGAATCATGCTCAGCAAAATAAGCCAGAAAGAAAGAGAAAAATATGGAATGGTTTCACTTAATACAGGAATCTAGAGAAACCAAATAAGAGAAAGATATTCAGCAAGGGAGGGGGAGAATAGGGGTTCAAAATGGGGGAGAGGGGAGCACAAGGGACTGTGGTGATGGTTCACAGGTAAATCGGTGGTGGGTAACCCACAGGGAATACATTATAATGTAAAAGATACAAATAATAATAAATATATATTAAAATATAAACATATTATAATAACAAATTAAAATTAATAACAAATTAAAATAATAAACATATTAGAAATTTAATTAAATTAAAAAAAGTGATGTTGAACATTTTTTCATACAGCTGTTGGCCATTTGCTTTTCTTCTTTGGAGAAGCGTCTTTTTAGCTCTTCTGCCCATTTTTTGACTGGATTGTTGACTTTGTTTTTGTTGAGTTGTGTGAGCTCTTTGTAGATTTTAGTTATCAGTCCTTTATCGGTTGTATTGTGTGCAAAGATTTTCTCTTAATTAGTAGGGTGTCTGTTTGTTTTGATTATTGTCTCTTTTGCTGTACAGAAGCTTTTTAGTTTGATGTGGTCCCATTTGTTTATCTTTTCCTTGACTTCCTTTGCTTTTTGGGATGTGTCTAAAGATTTTGCTGAGATGTATGTCGTGTAGAGTTTTGCCTATATTTTCTTCTATAAATTTTATGGTTACAGGTCTTACGTCCAGGTCTTTTATCCATTTTCAGTTGTTTTTTTGTGCATGGTGTGAGGTAGTAGTCTAGCTTCATTTTTTTGCATGTAGCAGTCCAGTTTTCCCAGCACCATTTATTGAACAAGCTAGCCTTGTTCCATTGCATACTCTTTGCTCCTTTGTCAAAGATTAGTTGTCCATAAAAAAGGCATATATATATATATATATATATATATATATATAATACATATATAATTTTAACTGAGTTGTAACTATTGGTTACTTTGTTTCTAGTTGTCATTTTATGTTGCTATGAATTTGCATAAAATATTCAATATATGTGGTTCCAGTATGGTCCACTAATAGACTGTCAACATTTTTGATGACACAAATTTATCAGTGAAATTCTGAGCATGTGCCTTAAAATTCCATAGATTTAGGGCCTCCCTGGTGGCGCGGTGGTTAGGCGCTGTGCTGTGGAGCTGTTGGCAGCGGCAGCTGTGAAGCGAGTTTGACACCCTGCTGGGGAGATTCCCACATGGCACAGCAGACCTCTCCTGCCTTGCCCGCTGCTCCCCTTAGCAGTGTGTTTCCGTCGATCTGCCTATTCTGCTCCCCACTCTGTCTCTGGTGAACCCTCTCACCGCCCCACACCTCTGGCCTGTACCCCAGCTTGTATGCATAAATAAATCCTTAAAAAAAATTCATAGATTTATTTAACAATTTTGTGTATGTACTACAATTAACTAACATATTAAATGCTATTAAATTTCAATTTCTTCCCAAACATTTTTTTAAAGATTTATTTATTTATACATACAAGCCTGGGTACAGGGCAGAGGTGTGGGGCAGCGAGAGGGTTCACCAGAGACAGAGTGGGGAACAGAACAGGCAGATCAGAAATACACTGCTGAGGGGAGCAGCGGGTGAGGCAGAAGAGGTCTGCTGCACCATCTTGCCAAACATTTTAAGAACAATAGTTATGATACTGGGCAAAAGGGCATCAAAAATGCCAAGGGCAGTGCCCAAATTGCCTACCAGTCACTATCTTGGTTCTGCACCCGCGTGCACAATTGCAAGACTACTCAGGCTTCGAAAACAATAACAATGGGATTTATTTAACACACAGGGAAAAACAAAGAATTACTGAAGTCAAAGTATGGCCATTTAACTTACTTAAAGCAATGTCTAGTCCTTTTAAGTCCCAAAGAAGTTACAACGAAGGTGGCGTCTTCCCGCCATTGCTGATGTGGACCTCCTCTTCCAAACAATAGGTCACATTTCCAAAATGGCATCTTCTTGCTTCTGCAGACGCTCAACAGCCAGATTGTAGGCCAGGTTCCAACTCACAAAGATGAAGCAGGGCACAACTGGAGATGCTCCCGAAGCTGCCGTGGTGCTCAGAAGCACCAGGTCAACAACACTGAAAACAGCAACTACAGCAGCCAAAGGGCCCAACAGACTGCACTCATGCATTTTAGGAAGGTGCCCACTTTGGGCCTCTGCCTTCTTCCTTTGCCTGCAGTAAAAACAAAACTGGGAGCAGTTTCTGTCACTTGGCTACTTGTAAAGCCTTCAAAGTCACTGGTCCCAAAGTCACTAAAGATTCCAAAAATGCTCAGTGTGAAACTCTATATCCTGGTGTCTCAAAAACTTCTGGTGTCTGATTTATTTCCAAACTCTCAATCTTCGCAGCTACATTTTCTGTCACTGCTGCTTCTTTTCCTACATCATGGCTACTGCTTCTTTTCCTACATCATGGCTACTGCTTCTTTCCCCACATCGTGGCAACTGCTGCTTCTTTCTACATCATGGGGACCGATTTCTCTATTCCTACATTATGGCAACTGAATCTCCTTCTCCTTCAGTCCCTTTTATTTATCATCAGAATCTCCACCCCACACTGCAAAACTTAGCATTTTTCCCTGGGGCTATTCATTCTCATCAGCGAACCCCCTCCAGGGGCACCATCTTTACTGGACTTTGGACACAGCCCAGTTACAGTTATAAACACACAAGTTTTTCTTCTGGTCCCTACGCTGATGTCTACACTTTTTTTTTTTTTTAATAGTCAATTCTTAAGACCACATTTGACCGTTCACCCCTGTAAATCCATGCCCTCCAGTGTCTGGAAACTTTTCTAGGTTCAGTACATGCTATGAACTGATCAGTTTTACTAAGAATGACTTATACATATGTTATGCTTATAAATTCTTAAGTAGATATCTGGAGACAAAAATTCATTTGTTAAAGTCATGCAATCTTCACTTCAGATTAGTACCTAAAGTACAAATTTTTTTATTGCACTCCCAAGTTGCTCAAAGGGTGCTGTAGGGAGTCCATATCTCCATGGCTTCCTTTTGGGGAGTGTCACAGGAATTGAGCGAGTGAGAGAAAGGATAAGCGGGAATGCACTTCAATTTGATATACACGAACAAATTCACATTTACCTCGGCTTATATCTAATTTCTTTGTTTAAACAAATAAAAGCAAATGATGAGCACATGAAAACAAACCAATATAATTTGTAGAAATATAGGAAAATCATATCCTGCACGATGCAATCTTCTTTATAAGCTACCTATTATAATCTCTAAGTGGATTTATATAAGCATGTGACAATTGTATTTCCTTTTGTCTTCTGGCAACAAATAGGCCTCTAAATGCAGCATAATTAGCAAATGCACACATAATATAGCACACATTTGAAATTTTCATTAAGAAAATAAATAAATCACATTGAGACTTTTCAAGGTATTACATACATATGATTAGTTTGTATATTATAAATAATCAATATTTTTAGTGTTGATCTTTAAAATATTTTGGGGATTTTAAAATGCTACAGTATGGGATGAAGAGTTGAGACAGGACAATCTATGTCTGGGGAAAAATATTAGCTGCCTTATCCATCTTAGAGTACAGCATGGCTATGATAAATATAGTCGATTTTGATCCTGTAAAGTTATTGAAGTGTCCACAAGATGGCAGATCCAGAGTCTGAGATGATTTATTCACTAGCACATAGCAAATATGCGCACTAAGTCCTATTTTACAACACTGACAGGTTAAGTTGATTGCAACAATTAAAATTAACATGCTTTTAAACAACAAAGTTTCTATTTTCTGTCTTTATTAGAATATCTGTCATAGTGAATCCTTTATGACAGTCTCGTGACACACTAAAATGGTAATCAAAATATATTTAGCACTGTTAAACTTTTGCTAATTATTTCAGAATGAATCACCTTGTCTTTATATGCATAATTCACAGATACAATTATGGTATAACAGGATAGTTTCTCAACATACATTTGAAAACACTCCTTTTAGAGTTCTCTTATCTATAGATTTAGGAGAGAAATAGCTTCTTCTCTCACAGTTTGTGGCATGGTTCATGAGTTAACAGATGGTTAAGCCCTACAGACAAATTGAAAGATTAATTTGATGAACACCTCGATTAACTCTCACCTAAGTTTCTCGGGCACTAACACTATGCCTGTTATCTCACCATTCTCTCAGATAATTACAGTTTGTGTGTGTGCATGTGTGCAGTGATAACATTTAAGACCTATTCTCTTAACAACTTTTAAGTATATAGCACATCCAAGAATAATGTTTCCTTCAGTATTGTTTTGTTAAAATGTTGATAAGAAAAAGAAATCCCAGTCAATGTTGAACAAAATTATATATGAGGACCTAGTTTCCTTTTATAAGTTGCTTTGTTTAATGTTGCAATTTTTAAGATTTTTATCAACAATGTTAATTGTGGACTTATTGTAAATTATCATTAATTATAGTCATAATGTTGTGCATTAGATCCCAAGATATTATTTATATTTTAGTTGGGGATGTGTACACTTTGACCAACATCTCCCTATTATCCCTACCCTCATAAACACCACTTTACTTACTATTTTAATGAGTTCAACTTTTTTTTAAATAAGAGAGCATGTAGTATTTGTCTTTCTCCATCTGACTTACTTCACTTAACAAAATGCTCTCAAGGTCCATCAATGCTGGTGCAAAAGACAAAGTTATTTTTTATGGCTAAACAATATTCCATTGTATTACATTTTTATCCATTCAACTGTTGATGGATACTTAGGTTGTTTCCCTGTCTGAGCTACTGTGGATAATGCTTCAATGAACATGGTATAGACAGAGAGACAGACAGACTCTTTCTATCTATAGAAACGAGTTTGCCGGATCATACTGCAGTTCTATTCTGGAAGAAAAACCATCGTATTCTACATAGTGGCACTATCACATTCTCACCAACAACACACAAAAGTTCTTTTTTCTCCACATCCTCTCCAATGCCTGTTATTGGCCTTTTTGATAATAGTCATTCTCTCAGGTGTGACGTGATATCACATTGTAGTGTTGATTTGTATTTTCTTAATGAATATTGAAATATTTGAATGTCCTCTTGGGAAAAGTTTCTCTTCAAGTTTTTTGGAATACTTTTTAATCAGATTGCTTATATTTTTTTGTTTTTGCATCGTATGAATTTGTTCATATTTTGGATATTAACCCTTTATCGGATATGTAGTTTGAAAATATTTTCTTCCATTCTGTAGATTGTCTTTTTATTTTTTTATTGTTTCTTTTGATGTGCAGAAGTTCCCAGATTGATGTAGTCACACTTACTTATTTTTTCTTTTGTTACTGTGCTTTTGGCACTGAAGATGCTGAGATAGTCTTACATGGAATTTTATATTTACAAACATCCTAAAATATATACAAATTCTGAACATTATCATTTATTCTCCTTTCACAGAATAATCTGTACCCTCCATATGGAGAAGAAAGAAGAAGAGCAAGCTGTAGGTATTCTAAAGCAATCAGTTAAAATTCTAGACCTGCTTAAATCCACTCTTGACTTTTCTTTATCTGTTCCAAATTTGCCTAAATTCTGATCTTTGCCACTGTCTCCCAACTTACTCCTATTTTTTTCTTTTTAATCAACTGACCTAAACTTTTCAAATGGCTTATCAGGACTCATGCTCTAGGTCTTCCTCCTTTTAGGGAATAGGCAGGACATCTTGTCCTTGTCCTGACCTTTGGTAATTTGATCCTGATTCTATCTCTGAGTCATCTTACTAGGTTCTCCCTGGCCTAGGACTCAGTCAAGTTCATGCACATTTGATTGCTAAGACTTTGAGAAAGGCAAGATTAACACCTTAGGCTGTTACATAGATATAGAAATAACACAATAAATGCTCATTATGTCATTAGCAAGGTAGTCATTTTCCAGGAAACTCTTTTTTTTTATTTATTTCCTTTTTTGGTGTGCTGCTTTCAAAGTCTCAATTCTAGATTGTTTGTTTTATGCCCTTAAATGGTGGTGCATCTCCATCTTTGCAAAACAGATTTAATATTTAGCCTTAGTGATGAGTTATTCAGCATCAAATTTGTAGAAATAATGGGTAACCAAGGTAGAAATTGCTGTTCAAAGTTAAACAAAAAACTAGTTATAAATGTTTAAGAATTTTCCTCCCCTTGGACCAGTAAGCTTACTCTAGGAGTCATTTAAAGAAAACAAATCTATTCTAAGATACAAATATCAAATTGCTCTTTACAGAAGAGGAAAGAGCTTCACTTCATGCAACCTCATCAGGCATAAGCTTTTCCCATCTGCCCCAGGCCAGACCCATTGTTCTGTTAGAACAACCCAGAGAATTGACAAGGCTGCCACTGAAACCTTTTTACTATCCTTTAAATATGCAAAGCTAAGGTAGAATGTGGTGTACTTTCAGGAAAAGTTTTGTAATACATGTAATAAGAATATTTCCTGGCTGTCAGACAAAATATGTGATAATAGCCCTGCTTTTTTCTTTAGCCTGACATCACAAAAGAGGAAGCATTAGGTGTAAAATGTGGAAATAAGGTTAAACTCTCAGAGATTCGCTCACAGGAGATATGATTCAAGCTGCGATTTTCTGGATTGGAAAATATTACTTCTTTCAGCTTTAGAATCTTTGGGTTTTTATTTATTTATAGTGTATTCTTGGCACAAAAGCAGTCCCAGAGCAAGAGACATAAGTGCAGAGTCAGAACAAAGATTTAATTTTTGAAAAGAATAGCATTTAAAAGCATGTGCTAGTCCTCTGCTTGGCATTCTATGTGTACCACAGAAGAATAAGGACGGGGTGATTTTGTTCTTGGAGTTCCAGGTCACTTGCATCCCGTCAACTGTAAACCTCTGCCAATATGCTTTGTGATGAATTGAAATTCTCACAGTTTTTTCCTTCTAAAAATAGGGAAAAGATTATAATTCCTGAGACATTTGTAAATTTAGGTCATGACAATATGTCAGAGAAACATGGTAAGTTCAGAACTAGCTCACAACAGAATTATCAAGTAAAGCATCCTTTGGAATATAAACTTCCTCCACCTAGAATTTAATGTTGACCTTTTGTGCTGGGCTAAGGGCAGTTCCATGTCCTTGCATTGCTTATTCCTCTAATCCCCACTCAGCTCACCACTAGAGTCTTCATTATGTAAAGTTAAAAATCCTTTAAAATACTAAAGTTGAGGGTTATGTTAAGGTACAGAGGTGGCTAAGGTAATAACTCTTCATATAGATGGACATATTTATTTTGGGGGGACTTTTCTTTTATTGAAGCAACGTTTGTTTACAACATTGTATATGTAAAAGGATATGTTCCCATTGCTTCAGATGTATGTTATCACACCACACCCACCGTTAAAGCGCCCATAATTCTCCCCCATAGTCTATTGTACCCACTCCCCACTCTGTTCCCCACCCTTTACCCTCTCCCTCTTTCAGCTTCACTTCTGCAGTAAAATTTATAGGGTTTTTGATTTATTTTTTTATAGTCCATATATGAGTGGAATCACCCAGTATTTGCTTTTCTCCTTCTGATTTACTTGGCTAGCATAATCCATTAAATAGAGAAATTGGAACTCTCTCCTGCAAGATAGTGTTCTCCACATTGCTGACTCCATTATAAGAGTTGGGTTTTGCTATCATGAGAAGGCAGCAGAGTTGGGGAAAAAGGCGATAAATAGTTGGATAAGATCCTGTGGTTCCAGCTTAAAGAACATAAAACACTTAACATGGGTCTTATACACAGTAAAATTTCAATGCCTATCAATTGCTTTTTATAATGAATATATTTCTGAAGGGCATTGAAGACTTAAGTGCAGGAGATTAAGTTAAATTGGAATTTTAAGAATTAGAAAGGGGGAAGGAAATTTTCATTCACTGAGTCTCTACCATAAACCAGAAACTATTCTAGAGAATTTACATGAATGGTCAAATTAATCTTCTGCAGTCTTGTGAGAGAGGCATAATTAATACCATTTCATAAAATGGGAGTTGCTCAAGAGGGGTGCATATATAGTTAGAGCTTCATGTTCAAACTGAGAAAGAGCCTAGATTGTAACAGTTTTTTTTTTCACTCCAAATTTTATTTTAACATTACCCAGGCTGTATTCATAAACTTAAATTCACCCCAAATCAATAGAATGGGGATTATCCAAGTGTATTTAGAACAGATAATCATAATGACAATTAAATGTACATCAGAGTGGTGAATTTGAGTAAACAGATATTGCTGAGAAGTTGTTGCCTGCTGGCCAAATAGCAAGCTCATCAGCTTTCCCAATGTCTGAGTGGATGAGAACAAATTTTTTATCCCCTGAGATGCACTGATAACTTCCTATCCTAACCCCCAATTTAAATCTTGATTAGTAACAACATGTAGTCCTATGCCACAGCACAGGCAGTTTTTCCCCCCTACACCTTAACTCTCTCTACCTTGCTCTTTTAAGTAAAAATTTTTCAATGCCATTGCCCTGTTATATCCCAAACCTCTAGAACAAGTGTACAAAATTTGTCTTTCATGTAACCATTTAAAAAGTCTATTGTATGTATTCTTCCAATATATGCTGGTCTTTACTGATCTTTTATGCAGAGTTATGTCATCTTTATTTCTGTATAACTTGTCTCAGTGTAATGATTTTGATAAAACAATTCACTTTTCTGTTATTCACTTAATGAAATAAATATATTATTTATTTATTTGTAATAATATGTAATTTATTTGTAATAATGTAGTATGTGTATCATGAAATATACACAAAAATAAAAATAGGAAAGATTATATGAAAATAAACGTGAACAACTGTTCCCATATAATAGTGGATGATCTTGCTTCTCTGTGGACCATGGCTGAAGAGAAGCACTATCTAATAGAACCTTCTGTGATGTCACACATGCTTATTCTGTGCTGTACTCAGATTAAATCTTCAAAATGTGTCTAGTGAGACTAAGGAACTGAATTTAAAATTTTCTCTATAGTTTTCTCATGTGCCTGTTGACCGCTGTACATTTTCTTTGGAGAAGTACCTATTTAGCTGTTCTGCCCATTTTTGTTTGTTTGGGTTATTTTTCTTTAGTTGAGTTGTATAAGTTCTTTGTGGATCTTGGATATCAGCCACTTATCAGTTGTATGGTGTGTAAATATCTTCTCCTATTCAGTAGGGTGTCTTTTGTTTTAGTGAAAGTTTCTTTCCCTTTTTAGTTTGATGTAGCCCAAGTATTTATATCCTCTTTTGTTTCACTTGATGTAGGAGATGAATCCACAAAGACATCACTGCAATTTTTTTGCCTGTGTTTCCTTCAATGTATTTGATGGTTCTAGGTCTTATATCCAAGTCTTTAATCCATTTTGAGTTAATTTTTGTGTATGATGTGAGATAGTGGTCTAGTTTTATTCTTTTGCATGTGGCTGTCTAGTTTCTAAACACCTAATTATTGAAGAGACTTTCCCTTATCCAGTGTATGTGCTTGGCTCCTTTGTCTGAGATTAACTGCCCATAAATGTGTGAGTTTACTTATGGGTTCTCAATTCTATTCCATTGATCTGTGTGTCAATTCATTCCAGTATCATATTGTTTTGATTATTATGGCTTTGTATAATACTTTGAAGCCTGGGAGTTTGATGAAACATTATTTCTCTTTTTTTTTTCATCAGGATTTCTTTGGATATTGAGGGGTTTTGTGCTTCCATATGAATTTCAGTAAGTTTGTTCTATATCTTTGACCAATGCTGATGAAAAGTCAATAAGGGTCACACTGACTCTGTGTATTGCGTTGGGTAAAATGGACATTTTATCACTGTTTCATCATCACTTATAGTCAGGAAAATGCAAATCAAAAGAACAATGAGATACCTTTTCACACCTGTGACTTTGACCATATTAAAAAGACCAGAAACAATAAGTGTTGATGATGATGTGGAGAAAAAAGAACCCTTGTACACTATTCTTAAAAATGTAAACTGGTCTGTATCCTATGGAAAACAATATGGCAGTTTCACAAAATATTAAAAATAGATCTACCACATGATCCAGCAATTCAATTTCTAAGTGTCTACCTGAAGAATGCAAAAACACTAATTTGAATGAATACAGGCATTCCTATATTCATTGCAGCACTATTTTCAATAGTCAAGTTTTGGAAACAGTCTAAATGCTAAAAGACTGATGTGTAGATTTGGAAGACTTAGTGTATATATACACAATGGAATATTACTCAGCCACAAAAAAGATAAACTCTTGCTATTTGCAGCAATGTAGTTAGAAATGGAGGATCATAATAAGAGAAGTCAGAAGGAGAACAATAAGTTCCATATGGTGACATTTATATGTGGTATATAGAGAAACAAAACTAAAGGTCAAATATAACCAAACCGGTAACAGATCCTGACTGTAGAGTTAAGACTACCAGAGGGAAAGAGAGAAGGCTGAGAGCAGAATGAGAAGGGGCAAAATGAGCATGGTGGAGCACTCAGGGTGTTTTACTAGTGGGTGTGTGGTGTGTCAACATGCATCTGAAGGGGGTGAGCGTATATCTTTAAAAACTATACAACATTGTAAATCAGTGTTGCCTCAATTAAAAAAAAATCTCTATACTTTAGGTAGTTTAAATGGCTATGACTGTTAGGCAGCATCAGTCCTGAGGAAGCAATTTCTATTAAGGATATGGAACCAGAGGTTAAGTAGGACTTTGCTCCATGATCTTGACCTTTGGCATCCATTTTTACCTGTAGACCCTAAATTTACAGCAATTTGACCTGGATTAATGGTATGCTTTCTCCACTCAGTTTTTACTGGCTTCCTTCTGAATTCCAGAATGCTCAATTAACTCTGATTAACACTGCTTATTGCACCTCTGCTGAGATGTTATTTTTCTAAGTTGAAGTCTATCTTGTTCCTGCTTCCAGCCATGGAAACGCATG